>JAIUZE010006722.1:0-14828 GCA_022085475.1 Heliosperma pusillum
TCTACGAACCCACAGGTGAATATAAAATATACTTCCTCTTCTAGAATCGTATTCAAGAAGGTGGTTGTTGAGATCCAGTTGGCATCATACTATTATGATATGCTGTAATGGCTAAGTATATTCGAATGGATCAAAGAATTAAGGTTAGTGCAAAACTCTTTGCCTACCAAGTTATCTTTGAAAACATTTTAATGTTCATCCATGCAAATTTCGATCTTAAAAATTAATTTACATTTGAAGAGGTCGTACTTCTTCAAGTAAAATTTACCAGGTCACATACCTGACCATCATGCATGGAGTCCATTACGAATCGTATGACTCTAAGCCATATCAAGAAGTTGGGATTAAAAAACAATCTTTTATAAGTCGCATTTTAGAATTCATCACTATAAAGGAGCGATAAAATTCCACCTGACCTCCTAGGGTCCGAAGAAACAACTACTGAACAAGCAATGAGGAATACTTTTTCCGAACCATATGCTCAGTTTGTGGCTCTTGAAACATTTTCTCCCACTCTGTCTTATCAAGAAATAATCGTATTTGTATTGAAAGACAGCATCACGAGTCACAAACGCTTTGTTCTCGTGGTCAATGTGGGATTATTGAGCACTTGTTTCATTCAAATAACTTATAAATTAGGTACGCTACCTACCCATATCGTATATGGAATGAAATCAGACTGTTTTAAATGTGTTTTAATAGGGTGGGAAAAGAAATAGCAGACAAAAATATTAAGATCCCAAGGTTAGTCAAATGGCTCATTTTGACTTGATAAAGACAAAACCATATCGTATAAGGTTCTGTTTCTCTATTCAACAACACCTTATCTAATAATGTGTTTTAGAGAAGTTAACTTGTGAAATCATTTCACAATACTTTTGGTGAAAATATGGTTACGATTTAGTCGTAAGTCCTTGATCTAATGCTCTAGTGGTTAACTACTTCTCATTGAAGCTCTTTGAACTTTTCAAAGATTTCTCTTAGCACCTCATTAAGTAGAATCAACCATAATATCTACTTAAATCGTCGGTAAATCAAGTGAAGTAATAATTACCATCTCTGGTTGTGTTTGTTATTGGACCACACATATTCTACTGTAATAGGGCCAATAACTCACTAGTTCGATTTCCTTTTAAATAAAAAGGGGACGAATTATCTTGCCTTGAATACAAGATTCGCACGCACCATAAGATTCAAAATCAGATGGTTTAGGGATAGTTGTCAATACTAGCCTCTTAATGTGCTACACAATCCAGAATTAAGATTAGATAAGGGTCACCAATTTTTAGCCTTTACAATCTATATGACAAGTAATTACTAGTTTAGGTCAAGAATATAATTACCTTTGATTGGTATGGGATAACCATTGACCAAGTATAGGCATAAAAAGATACAACGTTTGTTCTATTCACAAAAGTGAAACATTTGTGTCGTACACAAAAGTGGATACTATATTCTTTATTTAGAGGTTATGTACATAATAACTTTTATTAAAGTATACCTCTAAATCCAAAACTAGATTGATCACATTATAACTTTTATATGTCTCTATAGAAATAAAACTACAATAGTTATATTTCCCTTGTAGGTCGACATTTAATTATGGTTAGTCGTCACACGACTCATTATTATATGCATTGAATACATTGATGAAAACCATAATGGATATCTAATACCCAAAAATATTTGCATTTAGCAAAATAAATGTCGATCATATAGATATTATGGGTGAAAAATTACACCCTATTTCTAACTCTTTAGAAAACTTTGGGAAGATTCTTTTCTTGTGTCCTACACTGAAAAATAGAATCGTCAAAAGTTGGGTTCGACACCTTGCTTGGGTTTTTACTTTACTATTCAAAATAGTCTTGCCCTTTTCCCTTGCCTTGTGTCAAGGTTAAGCCAACCTACTCTTGAACCTCGTCTTAACAATTAAGAATATAAACATCATTCTAAGTGCTCCCACTCACTTTCATGAATCTCTACTTAGACAAGTATGTATTATTGTGAAGACTATTCTTCATTTCTTTCATGGTTTTACCTTCAAAAGGATAAACCTTTCATGAAGTGATTACGGTATTTGGTTGTTCACGATTTCAAATAAATCGATTAACCTAGTCATCCCAACTAATTTGGCCTCTTTTGAGGTAAGCCTCGGTAAGGAGTATAATGACGACATACCAAAATACAAATATTTTCTTTGGAGCAAAAATTGATGTACCATTGTTATAAGAAGGCGTCACAAAATATTCAAAAACGCTTTTGACTAAGTGTGACTTATTCATTTACTCTTCATAAGAGACATTTTCAATGGTGAATATGAGGATCAAAAGATAAAATTCATTTTGTCTTTAGCTACGGTGGTTTAAACGAAGATCGCAATCAATATACTACCGTATAAAATAATGGAAACCTTTTCCACGATTGAACGGATTTATAAGTTCATAGAAGGAAAAATAATTGTCATTGCGCGAATAAAAATAAATATCAACGGAAAATAAACATTCATTGCTTATATATATTTTACTTGTAAAAACAATTTTAACAAGTCAATCATATAATGACCCCTCATGAAATTATATAAGTGATTCCAAGACCCATATTTAAACAAAAATAGTCATCGCATGCTACCTTTATCTAAAAATGGTAAGTCAATACTTGACTAATTCTACACTTAGAACTCTTGGTTGACGGATTTCAACTAAATCCATCTCCTAGTCCCAAGAAAACGCTTATCTCGTTGAGTCCAATCCAATTTTGGCTTGTGATCGCATCACCCTACTTACCCGAGGTAAAAAGGGACCCACGAGCGTGGTAGCCCTAATGAACACGGGGTTCATAGGTGTTACTAATTGGTAAGGCTAAATCTCAATTTTTTTTAAATATGTGAGAGATCTTGTCAATTTTGTTATTAATTCCCTATAAGCGAACTAAGTCGGTGAATTTTGAATAACTTTGAATTGACAATCGAGAAATAAAATTGCATGTGTGACGATTTTGGCATGAGCGAAAAATAAAGCAAGCAACCAAGCAACAATAAAATCCTAGTATGGCCACCTAGCTAATCAAAATTAACTAGATAGTTACAAATTCGGAAACCAACTCCTTGGTCCCTTGCCTCTTCACTTGGAACATCTTCCAAAATGGCACCGTCTTGAGGGAGTCACCGGTCTTCATAAAAGTAATTACAAATGTACAAATATACAAATTCCTATTATACATTTATACTATAAAATAAAATTATTAAATTATACAAACCGGCGATACGAGATCGCAATAAAATTACAACCAAACCGTTATTCCCTTACATTACGGGTAATAACGATAAAAAATAACTAGGCCATACTAGGTACAAACTTTGCATAAATTATTTAATAAATGACATTCAATCATTCAAACATAAATAAAATAAATTGATGCAAAATTCATGCCAAAATCGTCCTAAGTTCAATTCATGCTCATTGTAGCTCGATTTCTTCCGGGATTTATTGATTTTTAACCATTAAAAATCACTTTCAACATTTAAATCGCATTTAAATTCAAACTAATTAACTAAACTGTTTTAGAACTCAAAATTAGTCACTACTAATTTTGTTCGTCATTAATTAGATCGATTTGATTTCATTTGCTAAATATTACGGTTTAATCATAACGATTATGAAATAAAACCAAAATAGAATATAAACATCATAAAATTTGAAACCAAAAATTTTGTACATTCTGGAACAATTCCAGGAACTATAAAAATAAAAAATATTTGCTCAAAAAAATTAAATTAATTTTATGAACAAATAGCTTTGATTTAATGGTTTTATCAAATAAAAACATTAGATATAGTAAAACAGTGAAACAAATTATGAAATTTCACCGAGAGTATCAACATCAGAATGTGAAATGTACAAAAAAAATTTCAAGACCAGAAATTGACGTTTCAATTTTATGAACATTATAATCTCATATTATCGACTTTTATCGTATAAAAATCAATAAACATGCAATACATGAGTAAAAATCACGAAATTTTACATACAATATGTAAGACATGCATGTGAGATCATATTAAAATTTCATGGCCAGAATCAACATGCAACTATTTTTAGTTAACTTTTAACTCATAAAATGCATGTTAACTCGGTTTAAACGCCAAAAATCAAAATAAATAGCAAATTAATCCCTAAAATCACGAGATTTTACCACAGTCATTTTGAGGTCAGAAGGTATACATGCACCAAAACTTTTCGTCAGAATCGTATTTTAACTCAAAATCTTTGATTTATTAGTTATCTTATAACTTTAATAAAAATGTCCAAAATGAACATGCATGCTACAAGCTAGCTCTGATACCAATTGAAAGTCCATAGACCTTAATTAGACTCCTCTAATTATTTACTAAATTATTATTTAATTTAGTTTATAATGATCTATGTAACATGCATGCAAATATAAAGACATTTATATAAAAGAAGAAATTTCCTCACATTGATATGGAAATTATATGGGCACAACAAGAACTCCTTCTTGTTGTTCTTGAGCTATAAATATGGATGAACACATGAAATCTCCAAACTAGAAGACCTCCTTCAAGTTGCACCAAGATGACACCAAATAATCTATCCTTATTATTAACTAGATAATAAGATAGATGATATACTACTAATATTAGACTATATTACTACACTAGTAATACTTAGGAAATATAAGTATATAAGAGTTATTAGTGAGATGAAGGTTTTTAGAGAGAAGAGTAACAATTGAACAAAAATCAAGTAAGTATAAAATGAACACAAAATGTTCATAATATAGGCCATTTGGCCGGATGTCATAGTCCAAATATGGACTATTATTTTGCTCAATTTTGTCACATGCATTAGAGTGGAGTGTTGTAGTATATATGATGATTATTTCTACTTGTTATGTCACTTTCATAAGTAACTAAATAGTAAAAACAAGAACTAAAATCATCACCTTTGAACTACAACATAACCGACCCATTTTGGCCTAGTTAGATCCATTTTGATTTTTGATATTTGTCTCACAAATACTTATTGATCATATGGTTAATTATCTTGTATAATTAAGTGTTAATTTGATCATATAACAATTATATGACTCAATTAAATAAATAATATGTACTTAACATTTTAAGTAATATTTTACCATTATATCAATATATAATGGGTCCCACAATACTAAGTTAATTTATTTTACAACTCCTTGTAATATGAATTAACTAATTACCCCTCTATCTCCAAAACCTATCAACTAATTTATAACTTTAACGATTTAATTACTAGTTAATCGTATTTAAATCGTATTAAAATAAGATATAATTTTATAGTCAATTATCGCATATTGAATAAGTTTAATAAACATCTAATTTGAGTTCTTACTCAATTTCTAACAATTAACTCTCGTACATATCGAATATATGTAATGTACTAATTAACTGTATCGCATACAAATAATTAGTTACTATTTGGATTTCATCCTTTAGGTGTGACCGAAAGTGATCAGTTGATCACCGCCGTCAAACGACAATAACGTCAAACTCTAGTTAGCCAACCGTTATTGATTTACGTTAATCAACTGACTAATCATATATATAGTCAATAATTATCCCAATTATATTCCATAATAAGATTTATTATGTGGCGCACTATTGTGGAGGACACCTACTCCAACATTTTCTATATTCCCGAGCATTTGCCTAGAACCCGACGATTTGAAGAAGCAAGCTTGACCATGTCAAAGGCATTTCAAGAAGGTTCACTAATTCGAAAGAGAGAAGAAGCAGAGACAGTTTCGTAGTTGTCGGAAGATCAATCATTTAGGCGGAAGAATTCATCGCTTTACATCAAATCTTATCAACAAACCCGACTCAAGAGGTCAAGGGGGATGTTGGAAGTCAAGTCAAAGCAATGGGAGATGAAACGTTAGTCAAATAGTTCTAGATGCCCACTTACCCGATCGGGTAAGTGTGTACCCGATTGGGGATGGGTGTTGTTCCGAGCATGCCAGCTCCAACTTCGTACTTTTGTCCTATGGGTTTAATGCCCGACCTCTTCCCCACGAAACCCTAATGCTATAAATAGATGCTCTAGCCCCTCTTCTCAAATCATCTCATCCATACAACAATATTCTTCTCATACTTCTCTTCTCTTCTTACATTTATCTTTAGATTAGGAGGAAGGGAGAATTAGCCTCCCTTCTCTCATTTTCTTCTTCTTTAGTCTTTAGTTCTTAGTTTATTTCTGTCCTTTCTACATCAAAACATTAGCTTAGATTAATAAGAGTTTCAATCCTTGTAATCTCCTTTGTGTGGTTCAAGCGTTGTAATTGGTGGATCGTTTATTATGTGCAAGGGATTTCTATTATTGTTATCGCTTTCGTTGTTGATCGTCATATAGGTATTTCTGTTTTATCCCTTGTTTAATGTTCTTATTGTTTTCATTTTGATTGTTATTCGCTTTACATATTGTTCTAGATTCATTTTCATGTTGTTATAATCGTAATTTCATTTCTTAGATTATCAATTAGCGTCGTTATTATCGCCATATAAAGAGTCAAAATCAAATAAACATGTCTATCCTAGTTTTCATTGTTAATATCATCTTAGATTTAGACATTATCATGAGTGTAGTCACCTTTCTAGGGTGTAGGGTAGCCATGTTAGATTGATTAAAAGATGTTAATTGGATAAAAGAAATTGTGCCTTTAAAACGTTTTGTCTATGCATGTTTGGATCGTAACGATAGTTAACGACTTCTGGCCGGAAATCATCGACTAAAATGGAATTCTTTTCCAAGGTAGAGATACGAGAATTGAATAGACAAAGCATGACATGGTAGATTAAGACCTAGTAAATCGCCTAAAAAGCCTGCTAGACCATCTGATCTATGATTGTAATGAACACATCATTCTTACGAACTCACAATGAATTATTTGCATGTTCCATATCCAATTTCATCAATATGTCAATCTACATGTGTGAACCTACTTCCCTAGATGCTTTTCATTACTTGCTTTATTGTTTTCATTTGTTTTTATTTTATTTTCATTTATGCTTTATATTAGTTTAGATATCAAAATCGCAAAACCCAGATTTTCATTAGATAAAACCCAATTGCGAGACATTTCACATCTTATAGGAAACACCATCTCCCTGAGGATCGACCCCTACTTCCCTAATTACATTAATTTGTTATTAGCCTAGTCTGGGTAATTTATCTTTGTATCGGGCTCGCGACAAGCACGATCAGTCCGAAAACAAACTCGGAAATTCTATATTAGACACGGGAAATTTAATTCTAGACTAAAACTAAATTTCGCTGAAAAGTATCCGTATAATATTTTTACTATAAAACAATAGGGCATATTTGCGGGTGTTACAAAGAATTAGTGGGAATGCTAGGTTTTGGAATTTTGGAGTTTGAGGTGTTGGTATTTTTTGATCTTGTGGAAGCCATTGTTGAAGCTTGAAGTTGTTGGGTAATTTTTTTATTTTTTTTATTGTTGTTGTTTGTGCCGTGAGGAAGGAGAGAAAAAAAAATTGGTGAAGTGTTTTGATGGTGATAATGATAGGTAATAGGTAATTATGAAAAGTCTTGGTTTTGTACTTTTTGTACTTGAGCACATGGGGGTGCCGGCTAGAAGAGTCCTCTTTCCTTTTTTTTTTTAATTTGGGTAGGAAAAGGAATCTAAGGTAATTAATTTGGAGATATGGTAAGGATAGGATTAGGTAAATAAAAAGATATGGTACGATATTTTTGGTTGAGAATTTTCGGCCAAATAGAATACTAGGGTAGAATTTTGGTTCAATTAGGAAAGTGAATAAGATAGGTTTTTGGCAAATATGTGGTTCATAATTCAATTTTCATAAAATACTTAATATGCAAGATACTCACATAAAATATATAATATTAAACACAAATATACTAGCAATGAAATACGCGGACACAGTCATATAATCTCGTCTTATTCTAGCCAGTCACGCAGGTTCACAAAATAATTATGATGAATTTAATTGCTACTGATTAAACCAATTTCCAACCGCAAAATCTTAAAACGTCTTCTCGCTAACGCCTTTGTTAAAATGTCAGCCCATTAATTTCCAGTACTAAAAAATTCGAGTTTAATGTTGCCCTTTTCTACATGGTCACGTAAAAAATGATATCTAATGTCTATATGCTTGGTACGAGAATGCTGAGCTGGATTCTTAGAAATAATAATAGCACTCGTATTATCACAAAATACAGGCATACAACCAACATTAACACCATAATCAAATAGTTGTAGCTTTAACCAAAGTAGTTGAGAACATACCAGTCCTGCAGCGATATATTCGGCTTCTGCAGTAGATAACGCAACCGAATTTTGCTTCTTTGAGCCCCGAGTAATTATGCATGGTCTAACAAACGTAGCGAATCCAGAGGTACTTTATCTATCTAAAGAACATCCTGCATAATTTGCATCTGAAAATCCTACTAGATCAAAATTACACTCAAGTGGATACCACAAAAATAAATTAGATGTACCAATTAAATATCTCAAGATACGTTTAACTGCAATCATATGGGATTCTTTAGGACATGATTGAAATCTAGCACAGACACATACGCTGAACATAATGTCAGGTCTACTTGCAGTTAAATATAATAAAGCACCAATCATACCTCGATATGTAGTCTCATCTACAGACTTACAATTTTCGTCTAAGGTCAACGTTTTGTCAGTTACCATAGGTGTGTCGATTGGATGAGCGTTTTCCATACCAAATTTTCTGATTAGCTCCTTGACATATTTTTGTTGGTGAATCTTTATTCCTTCCTTAGTTTGTTGAATTTGCAATCCTAGGAAGAATTTTAATTCTCCCATCATGCTCATTTCAAATTCTGAGGTCATTAGATCTGAAAAATACTTGCACAATTTATTGTTAGTAGAACCAAAGATAATATCGTCTACATAAATTTGAGCAACAAGTAAATCAGAACCCTCGTATTTTAGAAATAGGGTCTTGTCGACAGATCCTCTTTTAAAATTGTTTTGTAATAAATATTTGGATAATCTGTCGTACCAAGCCCTAGGCGCTTGTTTTAAACATATAAAGCTTTATCGAGTTTGAAAACATGGTTTTGAAATTTGCTATTTAAAAATCCGGGAGGTTGTTCAACCAAAACCTCTTCTTCCAAATATCCGTTAAGAAAAGCAGTCTTAACGTCCATTTGGTACAGTTTCATTCCTTTATGAGCTGCGAAGGCGATAAGCAAGCGAAGAGCCTCAAGTCTTGCTACTGGTGCAAAGGTCTCGTCATAATCAATCCCTTCTTGTTGATTATACCCTTGTACGACCAATCGAGCAGTATTACGAACTATAACTCCTGAGTCATCCAATTTATTTCTGAATACCCATCGAGTACGAATAACAGTTCGATTATTAGGACGTGGCACTAGGTGCCAGACTTTATTATTACGTTCAAACTGTTGAAGCTCCTCTTGCATTGCTACAATCCAGTCGGATTCCGCAAAGTGCTTCTTTGATGTTGGTAGGCTCTATGGTAGACAGAAAGGAATAGAATGAACAAAAGTTATTTAATGTTCGCCTAGTTTGAACTCCCTTATTCACACTTCCTAGGTTCGAATCCATCGGATGAGAACTCTTATATTTCCATTTCTTAGAGTTCCTAGGCTCATCATCATCTGATGACCTTTCACTTTCCACAAATGATTCAGAGTCAAGATTGGTTCCCCCTGAGTTGGATTCTGGGGTTATAGCCAAAGTTGGCACAACTTCAGTTACAACGTCTTGATCTGGGTTCAAAGTTATAGCATCATCAACTATAACTTCAGTTTCATTTTCCTTATTTTGAGAAGAGACATTCGTATCATCAACAACTGTCTCAGTTATCTTTTCAAGATCATTTGCGGATTTATCAAGTTCATCATTGATTCCTTCAATAACTTCTTCATTGATTTCTGGCTCGTCTTCCCTTGAAAGGCGAAAGTCTGATCATTTATGTCTTCTTCTTCATTCTGTTTAACTTGCTCAGGCACATTATCTTCATAAAATACAACATGAACACTTTCTTCTATGCACAAAGTTCTTTTGTTAAAGACTTTAAAAGCTTTACTATGATTAGAATAACCAACAAACACAGCTTCGTCACTTCGTGGATCAAATTTGCTTAAATTACTTTTTCCATTATTATGGACAAAACATTTACTCCCGAAGCAACGAAGGTGAGCTATATTGGGTTTTCTCCCTCTTAAAAGTTCATAGGGATTCTTTTTTAGAATAGGTCTAATCATAACTCTATTGTGCACATAGCATGCAGTACTAATGGCTTCAGCCCAAAAGTTCTTAGGAAGGCTACTACACAAAAGCATAGTGCGGGCCATGTCCTCTAATGTTCTATTCATACGTTCCACGACACCGTTTTTTTGTGGGGTTCTTGGTGGAGAAAAGTTATGTCCTACACCATTCTCCCTACAATATTCTATAAAGGCTTGATTATCAAATTCGGTGCCGTGATCCGTACGAATGGAAACTAACTTTTTATCATACTTGTTTTGGGCAAGCTTCATTAGTACTACAAACTCATTGAAAGTTTTATCTTTAGTAAATAGAAAGATAGGCCATACATACCTTGAGTAGTCGTCGACTAGGACGAATACGTACCTTGATCCACCGCGACTTCTAACTTTCATAGGTCCACACAAATCCATGTGTACCAACTCAAGTGGACGCTCTGTACTTACTACTCGTTTTGGTTTGAATGAAGATCTAACTTGTTTACATCGGGCACATGAGTCACACATCCTCTCTTGTTCGAATTTGATTGAGGGTAAACCCTCAACTAAATCCCACAATTTGAGTTTCTTTAAAATTGTTGGACTGATGTGTGCAAACCTCTTGTGCCACAAGCATGAATCATCCATAGTAACTTTCATGCACGTAAAGAAACTTGTAGTGACTTTGTTTAAATCAATCATGTACACGTTCTGTTTACGTAGACCTTCTAGGATAACATTACTAGTACCTAAACATTTGAATGAAAAACTACTTTGTTGCCTTTGTCACATAATTGAGAGATACTTAGCAAGTTATGCTTAAGACCATCTACCAGATATACATTATTTATAGCATGTGAAGAAGATATACCAATCTTACCTACACCGATTATCTTGCCCTTCTTGTTGTCTCCAAAGGTGACCTTGCCAACGTTGAAGGGCTCTAGTGAAAGAAAAAAAATTCTTGTTTCCGGTCATGTGTCTCGAACAACCACTGTCGAGATACCATAGATTATTTTCTTTCACTATTATCTGCAAGAGAATCAAATACATCTTGTAGGTACCCACGCTAAGTTGGGTCCTTTGTGGTTAGTGACTCTATATATTTGAACCTTCCTAACCCATACCTGTCTAACAATTCTTTTCTTCTTAACATAGGGTTTTCTAGGTTTATATAGTGTTTGTTATTGTTGAAAGTCCATAAACCTTAATTAGACTCCTCTAATTAGTTACTAAATTACTTGTTAATTTAGTAATTAATGATCTATGTAACATGCATGCAAATATAAAGACATTTATATAAAAGAAGAAATTTCCTCACATTGATATGAAAATTAAATGGGCACAACAAGAACTCCTTCTTGTTGTTCTTGAGCAATTAATATGGATGAACAAGAATAATCTCCAAATTAGAAGACCTCCTTCAAGTTGCACCAAGATGATACCAAATAATCTACCCTTATTATTAACTAGATAAGATAGATATTATGCTACTAATATTAGTATATATTACTACACTAGTAATACTTAGAAAATATTAGTATTGTGAGACTTTTAGTGAGAGGATGAATTCTAGAGAGAAGTGTGAATTAAGCACAAAATCAAGTAAAAGAAAAATGAGCAACCATTGTCCATTTTAAGGACAAAGTGGCCGGACCTCATGTGTTCAAATGGCCCCTTATTTTGTTTATTTTAATCATATGCAATGTAGTAGAGTATGGTAGTGTATGTAATGATTTGGAATGTATGATATGTCATTATCATAAGGTTGCATGTTTTCATAAACAAGAACAAATATCATTACTACTACTACTACTACTACTACCATGACCGGCCCTCACATGGCTCAAAATGGTCCATTTTGATTTTTGATATTTGTCCCACAAATACTTATTAATCATATGTTTAATTATCTTATATAATTAATGTGTTAATTTGATCATATAACAATTATATGACACAAATTAATAAACAATATGTACTTAACAATTTCAGTGATATTTTACCATTATATCAATATATAATGGGTCCTACAATGCTTAGTTAATTTATTTTACAACTCCTTGTAAATATAATTAACTAATTACCTCTATCTCAAAACCTCAACTAATTTAGTAATTTAACGAATAATTACTAAGTTAAATCTTATTTAATCGTATTAAAATAAGATATAAATTTATTAGTCAATTATCGCATAATTGAAAAATAAGTTTAATCGAATTTGAGTTCTTAACTCAATTTCTAACAATTAACTCGCGTACATATCGAATATATGTAATGTACTAATTAACTGTATCGTATACAAATAATTAGTTACTATTTGGATGTCATCCTTTAGGTGTGACCGAAAGGGATCAGTTGATCACCGCCGTCAAACGACAATAACGTCAAACTCTAGTCAGCCAACCGTTATTGATTTACGTTAATCAACTGACTAATCATATATATAGTCAATAAATATCCCAATTATATTCCTTAATAAGATTTATTATGTGGCGCACTATTGTGGAGGACACCTACTCCAACAATCTCCCACTTGTCTGACATAAGTGTGCGTCACCAATTCTCTTGTCTCTTTATCACATCTCCCACTCAACGCAAGGTGTCTTTCAGGTCGCACTTGCGATTGATTATATCTTGAATGGTTTTCTCGATAGGGAGAGTAACTGTTTGACCGAAACATCTACCATAGATCTCTTTCCGAGCGTGGCCACGCATTTACAGTACCTTCTTCTCGAGTGGCCTAAAGATGTTTGTACGCAATGTGGGTGGACAATTCCTGTTGATACATCTACTCTGTATGATGCCGATCACCATGATCCAGAAGATGTCCATCGGCCTCCTTTTACGGCACGACCTAGAACATCAACCAAAACCAATTGAAAACTGCACCGACTCAGATAGACGATCGCCAGTCAAAAAAATCGACTCATAGGAATAAGATAGAAGACCCTGCCACGACCAGGCGTCAAATAATTGATTTAAGGGTCTCTACAAATGTCACTGTCCTACAGAGTGTCATACAGTCTCTTTATGTAAACGACCAGTAATCTCCATGACCCTAGGTGCTGAACCAACCATCGATCGACTTACAATCTGGTCACTTTGAGACGTCACCTCATTGAGTGACTAGGGACAAAATACTAAGTTTGTCCTATTCACTTGAATAGGGTCCAACATTGTCTTACAATCTATTCGGATAAACAAAGTATTAAATTTAGTCAAACTAAATAATAGAGTTTATAATAAAACTCGAACAATGAATGCAATTATCATATATGAAATAATTAATACAACATTCAATTATTACATAATACATAATCTACAGGAATTCTGGTACACGTCTCAATCCCATTGTGACGACATGACCATCATGCTTAGCCTTTGATAAAGGCTTGGTTAAAGGATCAGCAATGTTGTCATCTGTCCCAACCTTAGAAATGTCAATTTCCTTTCTGTCCACGTAATCTCTAATTACATGATATTTCCTAAGTACATGTCTAGACTTGTTACTAGACTTGGGCTCTTTTGCTTGAAAAATAGCCCCACTGTTATCACAATAAATCGTGATAGGATCTTTGGCAGTAGGGACTACTGTTAGTCCTTCCAAAAATTGCCGAATCCACACAGCTTCTTTTGCAACTTCAGACGCTGCAAGGTACTCTACTTCTGTTGTAGAATCCGCTGTAACGCTTTGCATGAAACTCTTCCATCAAACAGCTCCTCCATTCATCATATAAACGTAGCCGGATTGAGATTTCATATCATCCCTATCTCGTTGGAAACTGGCATCTGTGTAACCTTTTACACGTAACTCAGTCTCGCCTCCAAACACTACGAACAAATCCTTGGTCCTTCTTAAGTACTTAAGGATGTTCTTTACGGCTATCCAGTGACTCTCACCTGGATTTGCTAGGTAACGACTTGTCATGCTCAAAGCATATGCAACATCGGGACGAGTGCACATCATAGTATATATGATTGATCCAATAGCAGATGCGTAAGGGATCAATTTCACGCGTTCAATCTCCTCGGGTTTTGTAGGGCACCCTTACTTGCTCAAAGTGATCCCACTTCCCATAGGAAGAAAGCCTCTCTTAGAGTCTTTCATGTTGAACCGATCAAGAATCTTATCAATATAAGTTTCCTGACTTAATGATAGTATCCTTTTGGATCTATCCCTATAGATCCAGATACCTAAGATGCGCTGGGCCTTTCCTAAGTCTTTCATTTGGAAATGAATCCCTAGCCACTCCTTCACAGAAGTGAGCATTGGAATATCATTCCCAATAAGTAGTATGTCATCTACATACAAGACTAGAAAAGTTACTTTACTCCCACCAAACTTCATGTATAAACATGGTTACTCGACACTTCGATTGAAGCCATTTTGTTTAATTACATGATCGAAATGATGATTCCAACTCCTGGATGCTTGTTTAAGACCATAAATGGATCTCTTAAGTTTGCTTACCTTCTTAGGGTTTGATGGATCCACAAAACCTTCGGGTTGTGTCATGTACACTTCCTCTTCTAGAATCC
>JAIUZE010006724.1:0-16255 GCA_022085475.1 Heliosperma pusillum
AGTCAACGAAAGTCAAAGACGACTCAAAAGTCAAGAAAAGTCAAAGACGACTCAAAAAGTCAAGAAGAGTCAAAGACGACTTAAAAGTCAAGAAAAGTCAAAGACGACTTAAAAGTCAAGAAAAGTCAAAGACGACTTAAAAGTCAAGAAAAGTCAAAGACGACTTAAAAGTCAAGAAAAGTCAAACTCGCCGTAAGACGGGATTCTCATGGAATCTCGCGGAAATTCCAAATACGAACTCGGAAATTCTAAATTCGACTCGGAACATAAAATTATAAATTAAAACTTAAATTTGCTGAAAAGATTTCGTAAAAGATTTCTACTAGAAAAATAGGGTACATGTCCGGGTGTTACAGTTGTGGCTTATTTTCTCCCACTATATCTTTAGAAAAATACAACTATTTTCTCATAAGATAGCCTTATGAGCCACAAACATGTTCGTACTCATACTCGTGAGGGAGGTAGAAGTATCACAACATGACCTTAAGTGATCTACTAAAGACTTCATTGTAAGGACATCGAATCTTAGCTTCGAGATAGACTAGTTCTATAAGCTAAAGAGGTGGACTCATATTTATGTCATTTACTATCTTTATAAGTGGTGTGGCCAATTGGTTTGGTAGATTCCCTACTTTGAGTTCAATAACTCAATTTGACTTAACAATTGAAATTTCAAAGTGAGAATCGAATTCTTAGCATTTGAACTTATTACAATGATCCAATCATCATAATACTAATGTGATCAATTTGAGTCGATAAAATTTATGTTACTAGTGCAAGTGGTGTATAATGACTAGTTTTTAGAACAAAAAGTTTAAACAAACCGAGTGACATGGGTTAAAAACCAAGTCACTAAATATTCAATTACAACAATTGTTCTTAAAAATTAAAAACTTCCATGTCCAAAAAGGAAATAAAATGTTCTTAACAACCATAATACAATCAAAAGGGGAGACAATCTCGAGGGCAAGCTTCCTTACGTCTTCAACCATGGGTGGCTACCTTAGCTTCCCTTGAAAAGCCTTCTTAGGCTTGCTTGTCTTTGCCTTTATCCTTTCTAGGATGCCCTAATTACAATAAAAAGGGTCAGAATCACAACTCGTATCTATATACCTGATGCGAATTTTTGCGGAAGCGTTTTAAAAGAGAAAAGACTAATAATAAAATAAGGGATATTTGTTTCGAATTCCGTCAAGAACTCAAAACAATGTGATATTTGCTCGAACTAGACCTATAATTCGAACAATGGTGAACTATAATCAAGACCTATTGATTACATTTCGGGTTAGTGTTTGAAAACGCGTCAAACAATAACAAGGGACTGATTGAAACTCGACAATCAAAAGTTTTTCTTTAATTCATTCTTGTGGTTGTTTTCTTATTCCATGCCAATGCTTAAATAGTCAAAACAAGACCATGAAAGGTCATTACAATCCCAAAATTAACTAGCTAATTAAAGGGAATTAAAACTAGGTAATTACTACTAAATACTACTAAATAAATTACCAAATAAATCTTAATAATTAAATAGGGCATTAACCCTTTTATTAAACAAAATAAAATAAGCTGAAAGTGTCTTCAATTCTTTTGGAGATCGTTTGTATTTTACGAGCAAGATTTTCGTACCATCCAATGAAGCTCTCACGTTCAATGAAAGCTCGAAATACATTTAATTATTCTCGAGAATGATTAAACTGATTTCCGACTTTCAATGAACTCGTTCCTTCATTGACCGACAACCCACTCGTATCATACTCCCCTTCTTCAAAAAGAATTGCCCCAATTCTTGTACCTACTAATGTCGAGATAAGGGCTAGTATTGTGATACAACATGTGCCTTTCCTTTTTTTTTTTTTTTTTTTCGGATGAATAGTACCGGACAAATTTTTTTTTTTTTTTTCGGGTGAACAGTACCTGGACGAAAACAGTAAATTTTTTTTTTTGTTTTTTTTGTTCCGGATGAACAGTACCGGGACAAAAACAGTAATTTTTTTTTTTTTTTTTTTTTTTGAACTTCCACACTTTGAAAAACAAGTTACTAGAAGATGCTCTAGAGATCAAAACCGATTAACCCTCGAACTACCTCGCTCGAGTTTAATCCTTGAATTCCAATCGCAATCAGAATTTCAACACTTGAATTTGGTGCTCCTAGGACCGTCTTGAATTTAAGGAAATCAAGAGCCTAGGCTCTGATACCATATGATGCGAATTTTTGCGGAAGCGTTTTAAAAGAGAAAAGACTAATAATAAAATAAGGGATATTTGTTTCGAATTCCGTCAAGAACTCAAAACAATGTGATATTTGCTCGAACTAGACCTATAATTCGAACAATGGTGAACTATAATCAAGACCTATTGATTACATTTCGGGTTAGTGTTTGAAAACGCGTCAAACAATAACAAGGGACTGATTGAAACTCGACAATCAAAAGTTTTTCTTTAATTCATTCTTGTGGTTGTTTTCTTATTCCATGCCAATGCTTAAATAGTCAAAACAAGACCATGAAAGGTCATTACAATCCCAAAATTAACTAGCTAATTAAAGGGAATTAAAACTAGGTAATTACTACTAAATACTACTAAATAAATTACCAAATAAATCTTAATAATTAAATAGGGCATTAACCCTTTTATTAAACAAAATAAAATAAGCTGAAAGTGTCTTCAATTCTTTTGGAGATCGTTTGTATTTTACGAGCAAGATTTTCGTACCATCCAATGAAGCTCTCACGTTCAATGAAAGCTCGAAATACATTTAATTATTCTCGAGAATGATTAAACTGATTTCCGACTTTCAATGAACTCGTTCCTTCATTGATCCACAACCCACTCGTATCAATACCAAAGTTGAGATCATAACATAATCGATAGGGATAATTATTTACCAACTGAAACAATCTTTCCAACTTTGATATCTCCTAGATATTTGGGGCAATTCCTCTTCCAATGCCCTATGCCATTACAATAATGGCATTTTTCATCATTGGAGGCACCCTTCTTGGGCATATGAGTTCTATTCTCAATAGCTTTACCCTTTCCCGTGAAGGTGGAGGGCTTCTTCCCTTTACTACCACCTTTCTTGAACTTCCCCTTACTCTTATTATTAATATGGAGTACATCCTTGGAGGTGCTAACATTTAGCCCCATGTCTCTCTCGGTTTGCACATACATCTTGTCCAATTCATGAAGAGAGGTTTTCATGTTTTGCATATTGTAGTTTACCCTAAACTGCACATAAGCCTTGATTTTCCCCAAGGAATGAAGTACTCGATCAATAACTAGTTGTTCAGGAATGTCAGCCCCTTGAATTTTGAGAGTCTCGACATGCTCAATCAATTTGAGTACATGAGGGTTAACTATTTGGCCCTCTTTAAGGTTCATGTCGAAAAACGCGGAAGCCGTCTCATATTGAATGATCCTAGGAGCTTGTGAAAAACATGGTCACAAGCTTGGCATAGGTCTCATAGGCCGTGCTCATCTTTATGGCACTCCTTTGGAGATAGGCCTCCATAGAGAAGATCAAAACATTTTTGATCGCAGCGGCTTCCTTTTGGTAAGCTTCATAGGCTCGCCTTGCGGCGGCGGTTGACCTTTCATTAGGTGTTTCGGGAGAGGCTTCGGTAAGGTAACGAAGCTTCTCGTCACCTTCCGCGGCCTAGCAGAGTTGGGCATCCCAATCGGCAAAATTTGCGCCATTCTTTTCTAACTTGCATCGATCCATGAAGGATCGAAGCCATGAGACATTCGTGAGAGTTGGAGCATTGGTGGTAGTGGATGAACTAGCCATTGCGATTGTACAAAGTTAACTACAAATTTTAGACATAAAGGAAATGTCAACATTTATCATTTTAAATACCTGTAAACATTTTGAACAAGTTTTAACATTTAAATAGTGACCTCTACCCAACTATTATAAATGATTCCGATATCCAAATTCATATCAACTTGGGCACGGTGAGCCGATTCATCCCTCATTAACATAATTCGGTCGATTAACTCTTTAATCGATTCTACATTAGAACTCTCGGTCGATAATATTACTTTAATATTTATCTTAAGCCCGGAACACATGCGGCTACGGTCGCGGATACTTCCGTTGAGCTCAATCCAAATTTCGAAATAATAACCTTTATTATTCCACTTACCCAACGTAACAAGTTTAGCACCCCGGTGAGCCGAGCCTACTTCCTTGCGAAATTGGGATTCATGGGTTCTACTATTTGGTAAGGCTTGATCTCAATTTTTTATTATGAGAGGTCATGTCAATTTATTATCTATCTCGTTTAAGTGAACTAAATCGATGAATTAACGATAATTTTAATTGACACGGTCGAATACTCGATAAAATATGCATGTCATGTTATGGCAATTTGGCAATGCATGCAAAACATATTAAATAAAATGAAAGCATAAAGATAAAATTCCTAGTATGGCCTTTCCTAGAATAGAAAATCATATAATCTATTACAAATTCGGAAACCAACTCCTTTGGTCCCTTGAACTTCATAAGTACGCCTTCCAAGGTCACTGTCTCTCTCTCGGAACTCTTTTCCGAATGGCACCGTCTTTGGGAAACTCCGGTATTACAAATAATTACAAATTATATAATAAAATTACAATAATTTCCTATTTTACATTTGTAAAATAAAATAATACAATAAAAGTTATACGAGATCACAATAAATTACAACCGAATCAATATTCCCTTACATTCCGGGTAATATCGATTAAAACTAAGGTCATACAAGGAATAAATTACATAATTTCAAATTACATAAACCAAAATATGACATTCATAATAAATATGCAGCATAACAATATGTATAAAACATGCTCATTTTAACTGCCAAATCGCCCTATTTTACGGTTTATATCATATATAACCCGGTTTTACAGAAATGCGTGATAATAACACTTTAAAATCACTAAACAATACTTAAATCATATTTAAGTCCAAGTTAATTATCTCAACTGATTTAGGACTCAAAAATTAGTCATCACTCAATTTTTGACAATAATTCAACTTGTTGTCATATAATTGCTCAAAATTAGACTTTAAAATCATATTTTAATCAAATAAATCCAAATTTAATTACAATAATTTCAAAATTTTAATTTTAAATTTTTGTACATTCTGGAACATTTCCAGGACACTCATAATGTCAAAAATCAAGGTTAAAAATTTCGAATCGATTTTGAGAAAAATTGGTTGCGCTTTATGTTGGAGCTTGTGTCCTCCACAGTTAGTGTGATAACGTGTATAAATATCTTACAGGTTCACAGGGTATAATTAGTATTCTTATCAGTTGATTAACGTTTATCGATAACGGTTGGCTTGCTAGAAGTTTGACGTTATTGTCATTTTAATGGCGGTGATCAACTGGTCCCTAAAAGTCACACCTAAAGGACGTGTTTGAGAGATATGATTATATGAATAATATAATCATATTGATTATTATAAAGAACTTTTGGGCACTACTGGGACTACTTCTGAGTTTAATCCTGGAATCATGAGGAGTGGCCTAATAATTAACAATGAAGCTTGGCCTTTGCTATGTCAGGTTCCTAATGGTATAGAGATTAAAGAGGTTGTTTTTTCTATTCTGTGGGATAAGAGCCCTGGTCAAGATGGGTATAATAGCTGCTTCTTGAGAACTTGCTAGGACAATATAGCAAGACATAGCTAATAGTATAGAGATTAAAGAGGCTTTTTTTTCTATTCAAGATGAGGTATGTCTTGCTATCCAGAGTGTTTTTTAACTACAGGCAGAATACTGAAACGGATCAATTGCACTAACATTGTTCTTATCCCTAAAGTTGATAATCATGTATCTTTAAAGGACTTTCGTCCTATAGCTTACTGCAATCCAATATACAAGATTATGTCCAAGCTTTTGTGTAGTAGACTTGCCAGAGTTTTCCATGAGATTATTAATCCTGCCCAGGCTGCTTTTGTTAAAGGGAGAAGTATTATTGGTAACATTTTGATTAGTGAGGACCTTATTAGGCTCTATGCTAGCAAGAAAACGTCTCCTAGATGCATGATCAAAGTGGATGTTAGGAAAGCTTATGACTCAATAGAATGGACTTTGTGGAGTAGGTTCTTCTTTGCCTTAATTTCCCTCTGCAGCTTGTTGCTTTAATAATGCAGTGTATCACTACTACTTCCTTCTCTATTGTACTTAATGGTAGCCCTCATGGTCTTTTCCAAGGTAAGAAGGGGTTGCGTCAAGGAGATCCTCTTTCTCCACTTTTGTTCACTTTGTGTATGGAATACTTTAGTAGAATGTTGAATATTGTGAGCAGTATTCAAGGCTTTAAATTTCATCATCTTTGTTAAGAGTTGAGGCTAAATCATTTGATGTTTGCTGATGATTTGTTAATCTTTTGTAAGGGAGATTTGAGATCTATTTTTATGATTGTGGAGGGGTTCAGGTTCTTTTCTAATGCATCTGGTCTCCATATATATAATGATAAGTTTGATTTGATTCTGAATGGGGTTCAATCTGAGGTTAAGAATAGCATTCTAGCTGCCACTGGTTTTAAGAAAGGGTCTTTACCTTTTAAATATTTAGGTGTAACTATATCTCATAAAAGGCTCTCAAGAATGACTATAATGTGATTGTGGAGAAGATGATAGCAAGAATTAAGGGGTGGAATAAGAGAAGAATTTCCTATACTAGTAGACTTACCCTACTTAAATCTGTTTTGAGTACTATACACAACTATTGGGCCCAAATGTTTATACTTCCTTATGGGGTGATGGACAAACTAAAAGCCCTCTGTAGGAATTTCGTATGGGAGGGTGAGGAAACTAGATCTAAAGCCCCTTTGGTGGCCTGGAGTGTGTTATGTCAAGGAAAAGAGTATGGAGGGTTAGGTCTGGTTGACAGTAAAGTGTGGAATTGTGCTGCTGTGGGGAAGCTGGTATGGTGGATTGCTACAAAGAAGGATCACCTTTGGATTAAATGGATTGACAAGATTTATCTGAAAGGTAGGGACTGGTATACTTATATACCAAGTAGTTATAGTTCTTGGGCATGGAGGAAAGTGTGCTATATTAAAACTAAGTTCCTGCCAGCACTTGTGAATGGCAATTGGATGGCATCAGATGATCAGTACACGATAACTAAAGGTTATGCTTGGTTGAATAATGCTCAGAATGTCAAAATGGGTGGTGCAGGGTGGCTTGGAATAGATTGAATATTCCTAAACATTGTTCCATCAATTGGTTAATGTGGCAGGGGCGTTTACTCACTTTGGATAGGCTGGCCATGATGGGGATTGTGAGGGATACTGAGCTTTTGTTGTGTGGGTCTTCTGAGGAGTCTCATGTGCATCTGTTCAAGGAGTGTCCATATGTGAAGGTGTGCTATGATCAACTGCAGGAATGGGTACAGATTAGCGCTCAAGTCTGCTTTGATGCTGCTGTTATGCTGAAGATTAGACACCTCTCTGGTTTTCAGAGGAAAGTGGGTTGGTCCTTGGTGACAGCAGTTCAGTATGGAGTCTGGCAAAGCGTGAATATTTTTAGATTTGAGAAATATGTGGTTCATTCATGGCAACTAATAGAACAAATTAAATAGAATGATAGGATCAGATTAATGAATATTCAGATGGGTCGAATAGCTAGGTCTGATAGTTGGTGGTGTCAACATAAAGGTCTAATGTAGTTCTACAATTTAGAGTTAATGTGTAAGTCGTTTGGTTGATTAGCTTGTAATGTCATTGAATTGTATTTGGCTATTGGCAGTTTGATATATATATTTACTCTGGTACCAAAAAAAATGAATATCCTTTACCGAGAAAGAATAAGTTTTGAAATATCCGGAATATTCTTGATCATTCAGACACGGTTTTAAAAGACGGTTTAGGGAAAATGAAGCGGTTTTTGACTCGGACTCCAAAATGACTCTAATGACTGTCAAAACAACTGTATCAGTACGTAGATGATGACCAAGAGGTAGACACAACTGTTTGAGCTGTCACTTGACGATAAACTTACAAATTGTCATAAATCAGTCCGCTGTAACAACATGCGGCCCTATCATCACTGGGTGGTTGGCGGAAGGTGTAGATTCGAGGTATCTACAGAGCCCTGACTTTGACAGAGGCTTGTACAAGGCAAAAGTAAAAGTACAGCCATCAGGCCAATCAAAGATTACAACCTGACGACAATGGCGACGTGAGGCGGTTCAAGGCGTCAGAACCAAGGACCTAGCTTCGGGAACATTTTAAAGTCTGTCGACTGTCGGGGAGGGTCGTTTAAAGTCCGTTATACTACGTACAAAAGCTCGCCAGCTATAAGAAGGAGTCATACTTGAGCATCTTTTTACTTGGACTTGAGGTTGCGTCATGAGGCTCGCCAGCCGTCTGAAAGGCGTACGTAATGAGGCTCGCCAGCCACTGGGGATAAGGTGCGTAATGAGGTTCGTCAGCCGGTGGATGTGAGAATCTGTCTGTCTGTCTTCAGGTGAACTCTCGTTGGGGAAACACGTGTTGAAACTTGATATATGGAAGATTCTGTCAGGATTGAACCGTTCTAGGAATCTGCTCGGTTGTGGCGAACAAAAATCTTGAGGATAAAAAATTGGGCCCACGGATAGTATGTCTGGAAAAATGGGTCTATGCTGAGGTGACGTGGTGGTTTCGAAACCTGCCAAGGCACGGGTCTTGAAAAAGGAACCAAAGCATGAAAAATAGAAGTCAGAGAAGAGGCGCATAAGACTTAGACCCACAAGTAACGAACTTGTAACCAACTTTCAAATTTAGGCGAAATATTACTGGGCAAAGGGCGCAGCAAGAGCTGCGACCTTTGGAAGAGGCGCAGATGGTGTTGCATTTCTTCCCGTGCTTCTCCCTGTCTGATAAAGACGCGAACAGACGAATCATTTATATTCATCTGACAATCATAAAAACTCGAACCATTCTCTCAAAACTCCATCAAACTTGCTGAAATCTTGATCAAGTTGCTCCATAAGCTATGACAAACCGAGTTATGCATTCCAATCTCGCTTTAATCGTGTATATTTGATCGATTTTGTATTGAACATTGGGGTTTCCTTCCCCCAAATAGCTTGAAAATTAGGACTAGCGCCTATTGGAGCTTTGTATGGAAGAAGTTGATATTAGGAATGAACAATTGACCATGTTAGGAACATAGCCATCTGTTTGTTTTTCATTTTCGTCGAGTTTTGAACAAATGAGACGGATACTCACTGAATCAAAAACCGCTTTTCAAAATCCCTTTAGGGTAGCTCATTTTGGATGAAACTTGGTATTCTGGAACCCTTGTGTAGTGGGTGAACTTGTTGTAGCATTAGATTTTCAGTTTGCGACAGTCTCTGCAGGACGCTTTACTGGGGTAAAATCGCTATTATAGCGAAATGTTGTCGAATTTTTGACTCAAACCCGAAATTAGGCTCTGAACTTAGACTTGAGTTGACCCCTACTCTTCATGTGTAGTCGGGTTTTCGAAAGAATGGTCAAAGATTACCAAAAAGCTTCTTGAAAATGAATTGAAACGCTTTTAAAAGTGTGCTTGCCATTGTTTGAAACCGCTGAGGATTTGCTTGAACTGTTAGACATATTTAAAATGTGGAGGTGACATTTCTTCTACGTCAGGGAGAGTTCCCATGGACATAGATCTTGAGCCTTCTTCTTCCAGGGTGGGAGAAGATATACCAGCCGAGGTGGCGCAGGAGGCCGAGATGGTTGAGGACGAGATTCCGAGGAGGATTACTGCAGCGTAATGATAGAGGTCTCTTATGTTTTGATGGAATCGAACTTGAGACAAACAACCTAAGGGGCTATTTAGAATCACAGAAGCAACACTTCAAACAATGAATGATTTCTGAACAAACAATGTAACTTAAGGCTCTTTTTGTGGTGATTTTCTTTGGGTTTTGACAAGATGAAAACAAGTGAAATAAAAGGATATGAACTTTGGTCTAAATTCCACAGCTTAACACAGGAATTTTAACTAAAGAACTAAAGGTGAATCTGAAAGAGAGCTACCACAGCCAAGCACAGATAGTTCCTTACAGAATTCGAACAACAAGGATCATTCAACCACAGCCTAGCACAGGAAGAATAATACTTGCCAACAGGTGACTAATCAACACTCACAGCCAAGCACAGAGATGTCATTAGGCCCGACTCAAATAACTAAGCAATGCACAAGTTATTAAGATTTAAATTTGAGAGAAAACTCATCTTTTTCATTCAACATAATCTGATTTCATTAGGTTACAAAGCAAGGCTTATATAGGCCAAGAGATACACATCTAAGGGTCTCAAATGCATCGTCTAATGTACAATAAAGTCGTGGCCTTGGCCTTACACAAATCAGAAAAAACAAACTAAGGACAAAAGCATAAAGCATAAAGCATAAAACAGGCTGCTCCTCTTTGTCTTCTTGTAGAAGGTCAATTAAGATGTGTAAGACCTTGGAGCTTGAGCTTGGCAGCTACCATCCTCAAGTACACAATGTTAAGATGCCTTTCAAGTCGTGCCATTCTCTTGCCTAGCCAAAAATAGCTTTCAAAACAGCCTTGGTTCATGGTTGTGCAGAATTGGTTCCACCTGGACCCATTTGTTTGGACTTAGCTAAACCTGCCTTTTTATTGTGAATTAGCAAAAACTCTCCTAGACTTTTGTTTTCCTAAGACCATAAGGTAAGAGTATTAGGCCTTGGAATAACTTAATTCACATTAGGGGTTGTCTTGGATGAAGCTCTTTGATGTTGGACCTGAACCGGGTGAGATATGACATGGACCCTTCTGATTGTATTTTGTAACACTCATAACTCCCTGCTCAGGATGAATTTGAAGACCCATGATAGCTCATTGGAAAGATATAGATGTTAGCTTTCATGTCACAAAGAATCAGACCCAAATTATATCTGGAACTTTAGATATTGAGGATTGAGTACAGACAGGTCACTGATAGCATGTGCTGTAATAGTTCAGCATTCAGGGGCATCTTGCAGAGCCTGTAGTTTCCAGCACAGATAAAATTAGGAGTCTCATGAGTAGCCAAATTTAAGCTCAATGAGTTAGCTTCCTCCTCCAGTTGGAATCATGCAAAAACAGTTCCTAGAACTTCAATTATAAGCCTTTGAGTGACAACAGGTCAATTCTGAATATCCTGCAGTTTTCCTGTACATCAGCATGAACTTCAAAAAATCATATCTCCTTCATATGGTCGATTAAAAATTCTCATGATGACTCAAATGAAAGCTAATGAAGTTAGATTTCATATCCAAAAGGAATCAACCAAAACTATCCAGCCAATGTTGAGTTATACAGCCTTGAGTGTTGACAAGTCATTTTGTCAGAAAACGAGATGCACCATGTATGCCAGTCTTTGAAGGTTTGCTGTGCAAAATCTACTCAATGAAACTTGATGATTCAAATCCCATATGAAAGAGGACTCTTTCAAGAATCCAAAAATATAAAGAACTCAAATTTCCACCATGTAGAACTCAAGATATGGGTTATTGAAGTTGACCCAATTCTGATGATATTCTGGGACCAGTTCAGGTTTCGTGAAGTTGAATGCTAAGCTTGTTTTCCCCGAACTTGGCTCATTTTGTTCTTGGATTGCATCCAATTGTCTCATGGCTTTAGACAGTTCCATGGAATGTTCTTTTGGCATGTAAAATGAAGGACCCTTACCCCTAGCTCCTGCTACAACCACCCTAGGTTCAAAAGAATTTGACCTCAAATTCTGTTTGATAGGAGGAAGAAACATTTTCTGCATCTTGGAGTAGCAAGTGTGAGTGAATCCTCCAGGATCAAAGACCAACACAAATTTCCTTGGCAAGAATTGAATAGCAGCATCAAGCACACACATCTTCAAATTATAAAGTGAATTGGCACAAGTAGTCGAGCATAGAAATGCAACCATGGGGCTGCTCATGTTCTTATGCATTTGCCTTGACTTAAACTACATCAAGGGTGCTAAAACTCCTTCAATACCATATAGGGAACTTGTACTTGATAATCCAAACAAGTCTAATAAACTTTTGCCATGATTTTGCACAATATCAACACAACAAAACAGAAATTTCAGAATTGCATAGTAAGGACTGAGTTGATTTATGTCATCATTTCCTACTTGAAATATATTTGAAATTGCACCCAAATGAACAAGACTAACTTGTAACCTTATCAACATGTAAAAATGGAAGTGTGGGGCTGCAAGAGCACAAGTTATACCTCCCAAGCAGCCAACTATGAAGCTAGAACAGTAGTTAATGCTAAGGTTCAGGTTTTGAGCCTTTGTGCATAAATCAGAATAAGTACTTCTTCTTGCTTCACCCTTGCTTGTACCCCACTGAATTTGACCATATGATTCCACCAAGAGCTGCCCCATCCTTAAGCATAAAGGTTGACATAACCTTTGATTCACATAAAGGTCCAAAGGACTCAAATAAGTGCTCAAAGTTAGGCCTTGGACAGCAACATCCTCTTCTTGTTTTTCACCATGGGTTGTAACCATGTTGGTGTCACCTTGTTCTTCTTCTTGTGTGGCAGCCTCAAATGTAGAGTTTAATGTTGTTTTAACTTCAAGACATTGGCTTTCCAAGACAGTAGAACATGAGCCATTCATTTCATCATAAGCACCCATGACTCTTAGCTCAATGCATTTAGAATTAGGATAACCAATAACCTCCTCTTGGTCTAAGCCCTTCTCTTTCCCAACTGTTTTGGTAGCCTCTATACTGTCCCTTTTAGCTAGCACCTCATGGTTTGTAGGCCTTGCTAAGCTCTCCTCAACATATAAAGCTAACTCAAGCAAATCATCATATGGATACAACACTTCTAAATCAATTCTCTTTGCAATTTCAGATTTCAAGCCATGGTAAAATCTAGTTCCCTTTTGCACAACCTCAACATTCATATCACAAACAAAGTGTAGTTCCTCAAACAACTTAGCATATTCAAGGACACACAATGAACTTTGTTTAAGGGCTTTTAGTTCAGTCCACAAATCCTCCATGGTAGAACAAGGTAGATACTCTTGTTTCATGGTCCTTTCAAGTTTAAACCAAGAGTTAATCATACTCTTCCCTTTCCTTATCCTTGAAAGATTGAGAGTATTATACCATAATAAAGAAAAACTCTTGAATGAAGACACAACCAGGTCATGCTTCTCTTCATCAGAAAAACATTTGCTCTCAAAGTAACATTCAACATCAAACAACCAAGAGACGAATGCTCTACTGTTTTTGCCATTAAATGTAGGAAGTGTAAGGACTTTACCTCTACCTCTAAGGGCAGGAGAGGACTTAGGACTCCCATGGACTAGGTGTCTAGCTTCTTGTCCCAAATCAGGTGGTTTTGGATCCCTTCGAATCCCATGACTGCTGGTTGCTTTCCTTGTATGCACAACACCTTCATGCCCTCTTCTTAAGTCCTGTAACTTCTCCATAGCTGCTGCCATGGACTTGTAAATGGACCCATGCTCATGATACCTCATCTTAGGACTTGGAACATGAGGAATATACTCAATGGCTACTGGTTTAGTCATTAAAATTCAGAATATAAATTGCTTTAACAAAACAGGTTGTAGAGTAGCTACAAGCAACACCAAGACTAACACAAGATGGAACTTATGTTAATTCTAGCTCTGATAACCAATTTGCAGCGTAATGATAGAGGTCTCTTATGTTTTGATGGAATCGAACTTGAGACAAACAACCTAAGGGGCTATTTAGAATCACAGAAGCAACACTTCAAACAATGAATGATTTCTGAACAAACAATGTAACTTAAGGCTCTTTTTGTGGTGATTTTCTTTGGGTTTTGACAAGATGAAAACAAGTGAAATAAAAGGATATGAACTTTGGTCTAAATTCCACAGCTTAACACAGGAATTTTAACTAAAGAACTAAAGGTGAATCTGAAAGAGAGCTACCACAGCCAAGCACAGATAGTTCCTTACAGAATTCGAACAACAAGGATCATTCAACCACAGCCTAGCACAGGAAGAATAATACTTGCCAACAGGTGACTAATCAACACTCACAGCCAAGCACAGAGATGTCATTAGGCCCGACTCAAATAACTAAGCAATGCACAAGTTATTAAGATTTAAATTTGAGAGAAATCTCATCTTTTTCATTCAACATAATCTGATTTCATTAGGTTACAAAGCAAGGCTTATATAGGCCAAGAGATACACATCTAAGGGTCTCAAATGCATCATCTAATGTACAATAAAGTCGTGGCCTTGGCCTTACACAAATCAGAAAAAACAAACTAAGGACAAAAGCATAAAGCATAAAACAGGCTGCTCCTCTTTGTCTTCTTGTAGAAGGTCAATTAAGATGTGTAAGACCTTGGAGCTTGAGCTTGGCAGCTACCATCCTCAAGTACACAATGTTAAGATGCCTTTCAAGTCGTGCCATTCTCTTGCCTAGCCAAAAATAGCTTTCAAAACAGCCTTGGTTCATGGTTGTGCAGAATTGGTTCCACCTGGACCCATTTGTTTGGACTTAACTAAACCTGCCTTTTTATTGTGAATTAGCAAAAACTCTCCTAGACTTTTGTTTTCCTAAGACCATAAGGTAAGAGTATTAGGCCTTGAAATAACTTAATTCACATTAGGGGTTGTCTTGGATGAAGCTCTTTGATGTTGGACCTGAACCGGGTGAGATATGACATGGACCCTTCTGATTGTATTTTGTAACGCTCATAACTCCCTGCTCAGGATGAATTTGAAGACCCATGATAGCTCATTGGAAAGATATAGATGTTAGCTTTCATGTCACAAAGAATCAGACCCAAATTATATCTGGAACTTTAGATATTGAGGATTGAGTACAGACAGGTCACTGATAGCATGTGCTGTAATAGTTCAGCATTCAGGGGCATCTTGCAGAGCCTGTAGTTTCCAGCACAGATAAATTAGGAGTCTCATGAGTAGCCAAATTTAAGCTCAATGAGTTAGCTTCCTCCTCCAGTTGGAATCATGCAAAAACAGTTCCTAGAACTTCAATTATAAGCCTTTGAGTGACAACAGGTCAATTCTGAATATCCTGCAGTTTTCCTGTACATCAGCATGAACTTCAAAAAATCATATCTCCTTCATATGGTCGATTAAAAATTCTCATGATGACTCAAATGAAAGCTAATGAAGTTAGCTTTCATATCCAAAAGGAATCAACCAAAACTATCCAGCCAATGTTGAGTTATACAGCCTTGAGTGTTGACAAGTCATTTTGTCAGAAAACGAGATGCACCATGTATGCCAGTCTTTGAAGGTTTTCTGTGCAAAATCTACTCAATGAAACTTGATGATTCAAATCCCATATGAAAGAGGACTCTTTCAAGAATCCAAAAATATAAAGAACTCAAATTTCCACCATGTAGAACTCAAGATATGGGTTATTGAAGTTGACCCAATTCTGATGATATTCTGGGACCAGTTCAGGTTTCGTGAAGTTGAATGCTAAGCTTGTTTTCCCCGAACTTGGCTCATTTTGTTCTTGGATTGCATCCAATTGTCTCATGGCTTTAGACAGTTCCATGGAATGTTCTTTTGGCATGTAAAATGAAGGACCCTTACCCCTAGCTCCTGCTACAACTACCACGGGACGAGGTGAACACCATCTGGCGGGTGCACCTGCGCGGGCTGAGAGATTGGATAGTAGACATCTCATTTGGGCAGCGGAGAGCCACATGTCTTACAGGACGGCACGAAGCATGGTAAGCCTTTGTGCTTGCTTGTCATTTTCCATATCCGATTGCCACTTCTTTTGAAGCATAAAATACTAATTGACTTTGCAGGAGGCTGGGTGTAACACCAGCAAATGTACCCTATTTTTATAGTGAAAATATTTTACGGTTACTTTTCAGCAAATTTAAGTTTTAATATAGAATTTTATGTTCCGAGTAGAATTTAGAATTTCCGAGTTCGTATTTGGAATTTCCGCGAGATTCCATGAGAATTCCGTCTTAAGCCGTCTTTGACTTTTCTTGACTTTTCCACTTAAATATCTCATACTACACTTAACCTATTTTTCATTCACACAAACACAAAACTTTCCTTCTTCCTTAAGAAACCATAAAACCCTTGCCTCCATTTTGATCCGTCTTTGAATCAACATATCTCGATCGTTTCTTGCTCAAATTCTCGTAAGTTCGTCTTAATCTTCCCCTCTTAGCTTCCTCTATTCGTATTGGTAATAAAATTACCGTCTTTCTTGCTTTTTAAATTATCCGTCTTTCTCAAGGTGAATGATATT
>JAIUZE010006725.1:0-26006 GCA_022085475.1 Heliosperma pusillum
TATTTATGCAAGGGTACACAAACGTGCGTCGGGAGCAAAATAGCTCTGATACCAACTGTGACACCCTCAAATTTGCGGAAAGAAAAAAATAATTTAAATACATAAAAGATACGAATACATAACGAAGGTGTCATAAATAAAAATGGTCATTACAGAACGGAAATAATATTCTACAAAAGAAATATACAAGACGGGAGACCTATCTCCCGTATAAAAACGGAAATAGAAAGAGTGTATAATATTATACAACCCTAAGAACCGAGTATAGGTCCAAGGTAATACTTCGCTCGCTAGCTCGTCAATGTACCCCAAATATGCATTCACCACCTGTTCGACCGCATTAAATATAAACACGGAAGCCACAGTCAGTGGGGAGTAACTCCGAGTTCTCACAGCCACGAAATGTCGAGTTTAATGAAACATGAATAACATAAAAGCAATGTATATGGAAAATACAAAACTTAAACATAAATGATATGCTTTTCATGTTATGAAACAGATAACTAACAAATAACCTAGCATGTGAAAGCTATCATGTGAAACCGATAATAAACTATAACTCGAGGTAGGGAAGCTGGTATGCTAGCTCAGAGGTTCCTCTCAGAAACATGGACGTGATACACTCAAACCCTAATCAACACGTAATCATGTGAATCAGTTAACAATCAGTAATCCAAACTCTATCAACCTTAGCCGGCTTGCATCTCACCTTCTAAAGCTCATAGAATCATCAAACATGAAAGGCCAATACTTCTACAAACAGACATAAGTTCTTAGCACCGTCAATAGTCGACTGTAACTCGAGTCTATACCACGAGGTAGGATATACTTAAATATTTAGGCTCAGCGGTCACTCCGGTAACATGGCCCAAATACCAAGCACACATCTAGGCTCAGCGGTTACACTAATAACATGGCCCAGATCCAAAGCACATATCTTAGCTCAGAGGTTCCTCTCAGAAACATGTCCACGATACGACTCAACCCTAAACCTAGACTGCGCAGACCCAGAGAAATGCGAAGATCCATCGCATCCAAGACCCATGATACAATCACATGAGTACACCCTAAGAAGATCCATCAAAGGGGTTGTCTAGTACTTAAACTGGCTCCATTTCCCAAAGTGGAAACAATGGCAGCCATACCCCGACTTGGATATAAACCCACCCAGCCGGGACACAGAAGCTATCAAGCGGCAAACTCCATATGCTCGTTAAAGATAGTACGGGCCTATCAATGTCATGGTCCAAGATACTCATTTAGAATTAGAATGGTCAAGACGCCATATACTCATAATTCTCTATGGGTACTTAGTCAACACGACACCAACCAGATAATTAAACAGTCACGGGAAAAACTTCCTATCATGTGACTAATTGCATAAAAATCATATTCAAAAATCATATCGCCTCATATCTATAAGGCTTATTCATTCATTCATAAAATAAAACCTTACCTGAGACAAATACTCCCCGACCTGAGTCCCGCGACGGGTCATCATCAAAACGGGAGTCCTGATAGATCTTAGTTTGACCAAACCCAGTTTAGAGCCAAACCGGATAGAAACAGAAGTCTTAGCCCCCAGAGGCTGAACATAAGAATAATCCAGATCATTCATGTTATTTCATTCTATATCTTCTAACATGTGAATTACTAAATCATACCACCACCCGCTTGACTTAAAGGATATCAATTTAAACTACCATCTCGTATTATAATTTCTAACATGTGAGAAATAATAATTTAATGAAAAACCTTTTAATTAAATATTTTACTTATTAATATTTCTCACTTGCTAATTATTACAAAACGCGATGAAATAACAATAACTAAAAAACCGTCACAAGTCTAAGGAAGGGGACCCACGGGCTGATTTGGGCCGACTTGACACGGGCCTGGACTGGGCCCCACGGCTGGTTTGGGCCTGTTTGGGCTGTTTTAAAGACTTTACTAAAACCGTTTCCTAATATTTCCCGCATGCTTGAACATAATTAAAACCCGTCAAAACAATAACCAAACAATCAAACATCGACACAACCCAAAGACCAAAACCCGGACCAATCCAGACCGGACCAGGACCGGCCTGAACCGGGCCCGAACCGGCCGGTTTGGGCTGGTTTTTCCGGCCAAATTCCACGGTTCAAACAACCTCCATTCCAAATTATTTATAACATGTTTTTAATTAACAACATCCATTTTTAACATCCAATTCAACCATCATGCATATTAACATCATGATTATGAAGAAATCATAAAAATATGTCAAGGACACCAACATGTTTATAAATTCATACAACATGATAAAAATGATTACTTATCATGTTACTAATTAAAAACCGTAAATCATAAACAACAACTAAAGATATGTAACATTTTTCGTCATTTTTCGTCGAGTAACTCGGAATCGTTACCTTAGCTAGCTAAAATCAAGTAGCACCAAAATAATAAGAACTAGGAAAATAAGAAACCCGTCTTCTAGTCTTCTCCCAAAATATACGAGTCACCAAACTCGTCTTCAAAATCTTCCCCTATAAGAAATGACAAGAAAACATTATTAGAACTTAAAACTTGATTTTCCATAATTAAAGTGTTGAAAACGATTTTGTCGGAATTTAAATAAAACCGTACGTGAAGATGGGGAGCGAAGAGGAGAGTCTAGAAATATAAGTTAGGACGGATTTAATTAAGAAATGAAGATTTTATGAAGGTTTTGCTCAAGAACGATGATGAACAATTGAAGAACACGAAGAACGTTCAAGAACGATGAAGAACGATTAATTTGATCTTAAGTTGATTTGTTGGAAAATGAAAAGTTGTTAGTGAGTAATGAAAAGAAAGAAAATATCAAGCTTTAAGAGAGGAGAAAGAGACGTGAGAAAAGAAGAGAAATCGGGTCTGTTTTTAAGCGATGGCGGAATTTAAGTTGACAGACCGATAAAGTTACAAATATCTTAGATATTTTTATTAGTTTAATCATATTAATTAAAAGATCTAATATGAGTGAAAAATAGGTGACATGGGGCGTGTGAAATGGAGAGGAATCGGGTCTGATTTTGAGCGATTTGCGTAATTTAAACGAACGGAGCGATAAAGCTACAAATATCTTAGATATTTGTATTAGTTTAATCGAAACAATTAAAATATCTCAAGTGAGTGGAAAACGATGACATGGGCGCGTGACTCATGCCAAAGTCGAGTTTCGAGTTTGTTACGGGATGTACGATGAGTCGGGAATAGTGAAATAACGTTCGGTTAAAACCGTAAACGTTATTCTTTAAATTCCGAATAAATTCAAAATAATTATATTAAATTATGATAAATCTTAATAAATCTAAATAAAAATAAATCAAAAAATATTATTTTTTTAAATAAAATTTCGGTCTTCAAACTTATGAGGCGAGTCGGGAAAAAGTCAACGGAAGTCAAAGTCGACTTAAAAGTCGAGAAAAGTCAAAGATGACTAAAAAGTCAAGAAAAGTTTATGACGACTTAAAAGTCAAGAAAAGTCAATGACGACTTTGAAAAGTCAAGAAAAAGTCAAAGACGACTTAAAAGTCAAGAAAAGTCAAAGATGACTAAAAACGATATTTTCATGAAATCTCTCAAAAATTCCAAATACGAACGCGGAATTTCAAAACAAGACTCGGAACAAAAATTCCTATTTTAAAAACTTAAGTTCTACTGAAAAGTGTTAGTAAATATTTTTACTAGAAAAATCGGGTACTTTTCGGGTTGTTACAAACAAGCAGTCCAAGCTAGAGTCCAATGAACATTAAAGCAGAAAAGGTACAAGTTCAGATTGTGGCTTCCTTTTGTTTAAGTCAACTTGTCCTCATCCAAGGCAGGTTTATCTAAGTCCTAATAAGAGTAGAGAGTCCCAAGGAGCAACAAAACATCCAGGCAAAGCAGCAAGACAACAAGAACAACAGATTTCCATTTCGGGAAAACTCCAAACACTGCTTTATTGCTTTTTGTTCAGTCTGTTTTGTGTCTTTGTGTCTGTATTAGTTAGTTGTTAAACTCGTCCTCTTGTGAGGTCCTTAATTAGTTAGCTGTTGTAGTAGTTCAAGTCCAAAGCTGACCCTTAGATGGACTTTACATCCAAGGGTTCACATTGTATCAGCCTCCCTATATAAGGAGGGTATTATGTATTGTTTTGAGCAGACTTTGATGAATGAATTAACTTTGAGAAATCCCTCAAATCTTTCAAACTTGTGCTAAGAGCTGTATTTTGAGTCAAGCCTGATACATCTTCAAGGTGTCTAATCAGTGTCTTGCTTTGTGAGTCAAGTTAAATCTGTGCCTTGCTGTGATTAGCTTGCTTGCTGTTTGAGTCTAGTCTAGGGTGTTTGTGCTTTGCTGTAACACTTTAAACCTGTCTTAGAACTACTCTTTGAGTCCCTTCTTTTGTGCCTTGCTGTAGGGGAGTTTTTCTAAGTCATATCCTTGAGTTTTCAGTTGAATTAATTCACCCTCTCTAAAACAACATCCATTTATGCTTGAAATTGTACTCAGTTTGAGTAAGCCTAATCAAGCATTCCTTAAACTTGTAAACCTTCGTAGTTTACACTCCAAATTGGTTATCAGAGCTTTTGGTTGAGAGTTTTAGTGAGTTCATTTTCCCTAACTACATTTAAAAACACAAAAACAACCCAATGAGTGAAGAGAGAATCACCAACTTAGAGACTATGGTAGAAGGCATAACCAGAACTGTCACACAACTCACAAGGGCTGTGAATGAGGCTTTTGATGGCAATCTTGCCATAGGAGGAAGAGGCAGAGGATGTGGAAGAGGCCAATGAGGAGGCAGAGGAAGGCCACCTGATGATGAAGAATATCCAGACTCAGATGACTCAACAAGGAGCAATGTATGGTCCCATTCTCCATTGGAAGTGTGTACAAAGATGAAGTGCTGTGTGATGTGGTTCCAATGGATGCCTGTCACTTATTATTAGGAAGGCCATGGGAGTTTGATAAAAGCTCCATACACCAAGGAAGAAGCAACACCTATTCCTTCAAGCATGGGAGCAGGAAGGTGACATTAGCCCCCTTGCCACCACATCAGAAGAGTTATAGGCGTCTCAGTGTGGCTGAAGACTTTAATGAAGTCTTGTTTCTGTCTGAATCAGCAATGGTCAAGGAGTGTAATGAGGAACAACCTGTATTGATGCTGCTATCAAAGGAGGTTCAGGAAGGGGAGTCTAAGGTAATCCCTGCAGAAGTTAAGCCCCTCATTGATCAATTCAAGGAAGTGTTCCCAGAGGAACTTCCTGATGGCTTACCCCCTTTGAGAGGAATTGAACATCAAATAGACCTTGTGCCAGGGTCTGTACTACCTAATAGACCAGCATATAGATGTCATCCTAAGGCTACACAAGAGCTGCAGAAACAAGTTGGAGAGCTGATGAGTAAAGGGTTTGTAAGGGAGTCCTTAAGTCCATGTGTTGTGCCTGCATTATTGGTTCCTAAGAAGGATGGAACTTGGAGGATGTGCATAGATAGCAGGGCTATCAATAACATCACAGTCAAGTACAGGTTCCCTATACCTAGACTTGATGACATGTTGGATGAGCTGAGTGGTTCAAGGTTCTTTTCTAAGATTTATTTGAGGCAAGGTTACCATCAATAGAGGATCAGGGAAGGAGATGAGTGGAAGAAAGCCTTCAAAACAAAGCATGGCCTTTATGAGTGGCTTGTCATGCCCTTTGGCCTGTCAAATGCCCCAAGTACCTTCATGAGATTAATGACAGAAGTGCTTAGGCCTTGCCTAGGGAGATTTGTGGTGGTATACTTTGATGATATTCTCATCTACAGCAAGAGCAAGGATGATCACTTGAGGCATCTTGAGACTGTGTTTGAAATACTTAAGGAGAGTAAGCTCTTTGGGAAGCTTGAGAAATGCACCTTTATGACTGAGGAAGTCAAGTTTCTAGGATATGTGGTGTCTGGTAGAGGCATCTCAGTTGATAAAGATAAGATCATTGCTGTCCAGTCTTGGCCTGTTCCTAGGAATATCACAGAAGTAAGAGGATTTCATGGTTTAGCATCCTTCTACAGAAGATTCATTAAGAATTTCAGCACCATTGCAGCACCCCTCACTGAATGCATGAAGAAGGGAGAGTTCACTTGGACTGAGAATGCTTTGCAGGCCTTCAAACACATGAAGAAACTCTTGTGCAGTGCACCTATCCTCAGGTTGCCAGACTTTAACTACCTATTTGAGGTTGAATGTGATGCAAGTGGAGTGGGAATTGGAGCTGTCCTCATCCAAGAGAAGAAACCTGTAGCCTATTTTAGTGAAAAACTAAGTGGTGCCAAGCTGAACTATTCTACATATGATAAAGAGTTCTATGCTCTTGTTAGGGCTCTGAGGCATTGGAGTCATTACCTGAAGCCCAAGCCTTTTGTCTTACACTCTGATCATGAGGCATTGAAGTACATAGGAGGCCAGCATAAGCTCAGTCACAGGCATGCTAAATGGGTTGAGTTCCTCCAGTCATTCACCTTTTCTAGCAAATACAAAGAAGGAAAACAAAATGTGGTGGCTGATGCTTTGTCTAGAAGATACACTCTGCTATCAACCATGGAGCAAAGGGTTCTTGGATTTTAATTCATGAAGGATATGTATCAGGAAGATCCAGACTTTGCAGAGGATTGGTTAGCACAGAAAGATGGTAGAAGGACCATTGATTCACCCTACACTCTACAAAATGGATTCCTGTTCAAAGGAAACAAGCTCTGTGTTCCCAGAGGTTCTTATAGGAGTCTATTGATCAAGGAAGTGCATGGAAGTGGCCTTGGAGGACACTTTGGGGTTCAGAAGACTGTGGACAGATGATGGGAGAGGTCCAAATAGTGCTCAGAAGGTGTGGAGTTTGTCAAAAAGCCAGGAGTTCATTTCAAGCAGGACCTTACACCCCCCTACCAGTCCCATGTAAGCCTTGGGAAGATGTAAGCATGGATTTCATAGTAGCATTGCCTAGGACAACAAGAGGGAAATGTTCTATCATGGTAGTTGTGGATAGATTTAGCAAGATGGCACATTTCATTGCCTGTAGGAAGACTGAAGATGCTGTGAGTGTAGCAGAGCTGTATCTTGATGAGGTGGTGAGGTTACATGGAGTTCCAATGACTATTGTATCTGACAGAGACACAAAGTTTATGAGCCATTTCTGGAGAACATTGTGGAAGTTGCTTAATACAAGGTTATTGTTCAGCACCTCCCATCATCCTCAAACAGATGGACAAACTGAGGTGACTAACAAGACCTTAGGAAGGATCTTGAGGTGTATAGTCAGTAAATCTCTCAAAGACTGGGATTTAAAGCTGGCTCAAGCAGAGTTCTCTTTCAATAGAGCTCCATCAGCAGCCACTGCCCACTCCCTCTTTGAAGTGGTATATGGTACTAACCCCTTAATGCCTTTGAATTTGTCTAATGTGTGCAGGTCAGAGATCTACTATGTTGCCAAGAAGAGGGTGGAGCAAATGCTAAAACTCCATGAATCAGTCTGAAAACAAATTGAGAAAACCAATGATCTATACAAGAAGAATGCAAAGGTTCCTAAGGTCAAGAAAGACTTTGCACCAGGAGACTTAGTGTGGATCAACCTAAGGAAAGAAAGGTTCCCTTCCAAAAGAAAGAACAAGCTAGAGCCAAGAGCAGATGGTCCTTTACATGTCATAGAGAAGATAGGTCCTAATGCCTACAGGATTGATCTACCAGGAGAATATGCAGTTCATGAGACATTCAATGTTGGAGATCTTAGTCCCTTCTATGAAGACTCTGAGGGAGAGGAAGACACAGGCTTGAGGTCAAGCCCTCTTCAACCTGGGGAGGCTCCAGCAGGAGCTCACCCAAGGGGCATTGATGATCAAGCCACAAGCCAGACAAGCATGACCCCAAGAGCCCCTCAGATGGAAGCTCGAGTCACAAGGTCCAAACAACAAGCCATGACAAGCCAAATTCAAGCCAGGCAAAGCCAAGTCATTGAGGAAGATAGTCCAGGGCTCATCAAGCCATGTCAAGTCCCAACTCAGTCCACATTAACCACACAAGACAGAAACAATGTCAGTCTGAACCAGGCAGACCAGTCAGCAAACCCAGCACCAAGGAGGTACACCAGAGCATCCCAGCCACCCCCACCATGGCCTACCATCAAGCCAACTCACTAATCAACAAGTTTGTCCAGGACAATCCTTTTTGAAGACTAGTAAAAACTCAACTAACAAGCTGCCCAAGCTAGAGTCCAATGAACATTAAAGCAGAAAAGGTACAAGTTCAGATTGTGGCTTCCTTTTGTTTAAGTCAACTTGTCCTCATCCAAGGCAGGTTTATCTAAGTCCTAATAAGAGTAGAGAGTCCCAAGGAGCAACAAAACATCCAGGCAAAGCAGCAAGACAACAAGAACAACATATTTCCATTTAAGGAAAACTCCAAAAACTGCTTTATTGCTTTTTGTTCAGTCTGTTTTGTGTCTTTGTGTCTGTACTAGTTAGTTGTTAAACTCGTCCTCTTGTGAGGTCCTTAATTAGTTAGCTGTTGTAGTAGTTCAAGTCCAAAGCTGACCCTTAGATGGACTTTACATCCAAGGGTTCACATTGTATCAGCCTCCCTATATAAGGAGGGTATTATATATTGTTTTGAGCAGACTTTGATGAATGAATTAACTTTGAGAAATCCCTCAAATCTTTCAAACTTGTGCTAAGAGCTGTAGTTTGAGTCAAGCCTGATACATCTTCAAGGTGTCTGATCAGTGTCTTGCTTTGTGTGTCAAGTTAAATCTGTGCCTTGCTGTGATTAGCTTGCTTGCTGTTTGAGTCTAGGTTAGGGTGTTTGTGCATTGCTGTAACACTTTAAACCTGTCTCAGAACTAGTCTTTGAGTCCCTTCTCTTGTGCCTTGCTGTAGGGGAGTTTCTCTAAGTCATATCCTTGAGTTTTCAGTTGAAACAATTCACCCTCTCTAAAACAACATCCATTTCTGCTTGAAATTATTCTCAGTTTGAGTAAGCCTAATCAAGCATTCCTTAAACTTGTAAACCTTAGTAGTTTACACTCCAATACCCGATCGGGTAAGTGGAAATCCGATCGGGTAAGTGTGCAAGATGGATTTTCCTGTCTTTTCGAATTACCTCCTTGGGCACGGAATCCTATGCTTTGGTCTTGGTCAATGCAATACGTAATTGGGATTGGGCTAGTCCTCCTTTGACTTGGGTTGATGTTTTCTTTTGAAGTACAAAGTCAAAGTCCAAGATGAGTCCATTCGAGGAAGGATGTAGCGGAATCGTAATCAAATCGTGAAATGGCTATCATCGGTTCCTTGAAAACTCGTATTCTAGTGCCTTTGCTCCAAATAGAAAGAAAATATAGCAAAACCGCTTCATTTCCTATAAAATGAGTCAAAACACGCAAAACAACTAGAATAGCAATATTAGCTCGTTAATCACTTAACAAAGTGCATAAATCGTATAGAAATCGAGCTAAAACGGGGGATAAATTAGTACAAAATATCACTTATCAAACTCCCCCAAGCTAAACCCTTGCTTGTCCTCAAGCAAACATAACAATCATAACCAGGACAAGGGTAGCAAACAATGATCAATCTATCATACAAATCTCAAAAAGTAAGCTCCTAACAAGTAGATGAATCACAAACCCGTAACAACAAGGGCGAAGGAAAGTGCGAATCATGGTTGAGATTTACATAACGGCGCAGCATAGAAAATATTCTTTGGACCTTTTCAGCTCTTGCATGATCTTTTGACAATGGACTCTCACGATACACTCTTCACTCAAATTTTTTTAAAATAGGAAATATTGGTTCAAATTTGAGGTGACACTCTCCTATCTACAACTTATAAGAATGTGCCCGCAGTCTAGTATGGTAGACAATCCAAAATCATTAAGTAAGACTAATCATGATTAAAATATAATGTAGGAAGCATTAGAGAAGTAAAGAAGAGGCTTGGGAGATTTGGGTAAGAAAGTGGACAAACGATTTTTGGTCATGTGGAGCTTTAAGTCAAGCTAGTAATAACCAAATGTGTAGTGGATACTTAATCCAAATCATACCAATTCCCATCAACAATAGTCAAAGCCAAAAGCAGCATATTGGCATATAAAGCATGACAAATCAGGTTACGACTTCCCATAATTTTTCTTTCGTTTCCTTTCATGGAAGCGTTTTTCTCTTCTTTTTCTTTCTTCTTTTGAGCTTTCAAAAAATTTTCTTTTCCATTTTTCATTTCAAAGCTCCTTTTTTTTTTTTCTCTTTTCAATATTTCTTTCGAGAAACTTGGGAATCAGCAATCCCGAGACAGCAAGTTCACACCAAATGGTGGCATTATCAGAACGTTGCAAAAGCACAGAACACCCCTACACATAAAGTCGGTTACTATCTCAACAAGGGTAGACAATATTATAATGTAGCTAGGAAGAAGGGTGTTTTTGCGAAAGGTGAACAAGAGATTGAATGGCTTCAAAATGTAGATCATGACAGTAATACTTATAGAAAATGGAATAAAAACCATACTTATGCGTTTTGATGTAACACAGACTATAAGGAGAAACTACTCACTCCTAAACCGGGATCGGGTTCAGATGTACCGACCACTGGAAGCTCTACCTTACAATATGAGTAGCTTGCCAAAGTCAAGATCAATCTTAATTAAGTCCAAATGCAATTTTCTACCTACTGTGTACAAGACATCCCCATGAATGCACAATTCCTCATAACATAATGAAACATCAGCTTATAAAAACTATAAATTGAGAAATGTAAGATGGAAATGATCTTTTCTTTTTGTGTTTTTGATTTTTTCGATTTTTTTTCATAATAACTAAAAATGAACTAAGAAAATTAAAAGAAAATAAACTAAAAAGTAAAAATCTAAATGCAATCCTAAATGCAGTCCTAAATGCAAATCCTCCCCCAAGCTAAAACTTCACATTGTCCTCAATGTGCATGCAATTATAACAGAAGCAAACCGAGAAACGGCTGGTAGCACACAGAACAAGATGAAATGCTAATGGGAAAAGGGGGCTAAAAAGAAAAACTAAAAATGCTAAAAATAAAAGAAAGAAAAATCTTACAAAATGTCTAGCCTCCCCCAAGCTAGTATAAACGAGGGGAGCTCATTGTCATCTCATCACAAAGGCCACCAGCTACGGCCTCTCCTCTCTGAAGGAGGCGGCTCGGATGCGGATCCAGAAGCATCTGTATAGTAGGTATCATCTGCAGAATAATAACTACCACGAGGAGCAATGATCCCGGTTGGGTTGCTGGCTCCTAAGGACTGGTACTCTTCTACTTGGTGATCTCTAAAATCACCTCTATACCCTCCAAAACTCTCAACGCCATAGTCAGTTCCACAGTAATCAGGTCCGGTCTGCTGCACACCTGCATCAAAAGTAGTACCATACCCCCTTCGGGCCAAGTATAAAAAGACGGGTGGGGGCCCTCAGGTCTAATCACACCTTGCCTAGCAAAGTGTTCATAAATGGGGTGCAAAGCAAGCTGCTGGTCTGACTGAATTCTATTAACGGACAAGGTTAAGGCTTCAAACATGGCTGTCACGTCGCCCGTAGCATGGGTCGACTGAGAGGATGATCCTACCTCAGGGCGGCGGGATCTAATCTGGACAGGGGGGTCAATGGGGGTAATATCCCCAACAGGAAGGAAGTAAGTGGGTCGGGGTAAGATAGTCTCACCCTATTGAAGTTGAGGACGCTGCCGAAGTAATGGAATTTGGTCGATCTCGGCGGTCAACTTGACCGAATCACGACCAGCTATCCTCCAAATCATATGTGGGTGGGAGACACGAAACCAGTTAAGCTGAAAAAAATAATCATAATCCAACCCATTTCCCATCTCGGTGGGAGGTGTAGTCAATGCCTGGAGGTCAGTGGTGGCTTGGTTAAAACCACAAACTCGCATAACAAGGTGAGTGATAAGACCTCCATAGAGAATGGCAGTGTTCTTAGGATTAATGGATTTAGTCAACTGAATAGCAAAATAGTACGGAATACTAATAGACCATGGTACTTCACCATTCACATTCAAAAATCCTCCTAAAATTTCTAACTCCACTCGTCTCACCAAATGCGGTTTAGCACGACCCAAGAAGGTCCATCCCATGACTCGTTGCCAGATTCTAATGGCGGGATGACGGATGTGTTGGTGTGGGACATGGTCCCAATGAGAGTCAGGGTAAGTCGAAATAGTGTTCCAAACCAGGCTAACATCAAAGCCTTCTGGAGGTAAGGTAACAGTGTCCTCAGAGGTGAGACCAAATTGTCTAACAAAAGTCTCTAAGTTCATACTATAATCATGATTAAACAAGTGAAACCGAACTTGAGGCATAGTGTTTCTATTCCTAGACCTATGTAACTCAAAAGAGCTTAAGAATTCAAGGGTTAATTGAGGGTAGGTCTTATAACTAAAGTTCATGCTAGCATTCATCCCCAGACCCCTAAATAAGACCTTAACATGCTCATAAAGCTTCATATGTCTTAAAGAAGAAACATCGAGGAACTTGGTAGCCCTCATACCTTTGCTTTTAAGAATACACCAATTTTGCCATTGTTTGTTTGAACTAAATTCCACATCCGGAAAGTCAGGATCATGCATAGCATCTCCTTGATTTTCGGTTTGATCTTTTGCTTCAAGCATTTCTATGTCTTCTTCTTGGGCTCTACTACTTTCTCCTTGATTGGAGGTTCTTGCCCTCTTTGATCTCCTTATTGTAGGTGCCATTTTCTACAAAGAACTAGTATTAAAACACTTCTTTATAAACACAATTTGATAGCATAACTGTTAAAATACTAAGCTTTAAGCACAAATTCAAGCATAGCTACCTAAGTGAAACATTGTCATGCCATCTTTGAGCACAAATGGATGTTTTTAAGCACAACAATATGTCACTAAGATGAGCAACATACACTTGAATCATGAGTTTGACCACTACTCAAAGGTACTAATGCTAATTAACACAACAAGGTCATAAGTTCATAGTATAAAGCATGAATTCAAGCATCATACTATCACTTAAGCATAAGTTCTTAGCATATAGTAAACATGAGTATCCTAATTAATCACTAACATTCACTCTATATCATGTAAGAAGCATTAGAAATCCAATTTAAACAAGTTTTTCAATCAAAATAAAGAACCCCCAAATTTGGGGTAGGGTTTGTTCATGTTGGATTTCTGAAAAAAAAATAGAGAGATTGAAGTAACTAAAGTAGAATTAACTTACTTGTTGATGCTTAGAAGTTGCCTTTGATGAACTATAGTGACAAATTTTGTAAGAAAAGACTAAGAAATGAAGGTTTTGAGAGAATTTTGAGCTTTGAAATTGAAGAACTTACTTGATGATGCTTAGAAGTTGCCTTTGATGAACTTACCCGATCGGGTATACACGGATCCGATCGGGGAAGTGTGCTGGTCCGATTTTTGATTCTTTTTTCTTTGCTACTTGCCCTTACCTTTCGGCTATGTCCTTGAACATACTTACTAACCTTAGTAATCTTGGCAACGTGAGCCAAGGATAGCTCCTTCTTGTCTCAATAAGTCCTCCAATTCCAAGTACGAAAAACTATCAACTAAACATGCATTTCTAAATGTAAACAATAAGTAAAACGATAATTGTTTCTAACTATTACATCCAAAAGTCCAAAAAGATAGTCCAAATAAAATAGTCCAAATCAAAATCATTGTCTAATAAGTGGAATAAAGAATGCATAAAGAAAAAGTAAAGAGAAAGACGGGTTGCCTCCCGACAAGCGCATTTTTAAGTCATGCTAGACTTTGTGTTTTTATCCCTCCTTAAGCCTTATGAAGAGATTTGAGCTCCTTGTAGCTGGATTCGTCCTTGAATTTTTCATTTACCTTTTGCCAACACCCATGGCAATCTCATTCTAAACATGCTTCCGAAGCTTTGAAAGCTTCGAGGTCGCCATCTCCAACGCTCAATACATTCCCCTTTTTATCAAAGGTGGCACTTGATCCATTTATTTCAAACGTGATCTTTTCTCCTTTCACATCTATACAAGCTCCAACCGTATTCAGGAAGGGTCTTCCTAATATAATATAGTCGTCCCTTTCTTTCTTTGAAAATATGACATTAAATCAACGGGAATGAGGAAGTATCCAATCCGTATAGGGACATCTTCCACAATTCCTGCCGGAGTTTGCATAGATCTATCGGCTAGTTGAAGGCTAGTATTAGTGATCTTCATTTGTATTGGACAATGGTCATGATAGAAGGAAAAAGGCATGACGCTAATAGCTAAGAAAGTAGTATATTTACCTTTGTTTGTAAGTTAAGAAAGTAGTATATTTATTATAGGAGAGAGTTGTGAACTTTCAAGTTTTTACAGTCTTCAACAATATTAATTTTACCAGTGTTTTTTTGTACAGTCTGATTTGGAGGCTAATGCTTATACCGAATCTCTCTTCAATCCTGATAAGTCACAAGTAAAAGTGGAGAACAAAACTTTTAACAAGCTAATGTATGCAGAAGATGTCCCTAAACGTCCTGTGGGTTATGGATTTGGTGTGAAACAAAGTGACATATTTGGTGTGCGTGGTATATTAAGGAAAGAAGAATTTCACGAAACTGAAAAAAATAGTTTAGCCTTGCAGAATACAGAGAAGGCCATGGCTGATTTGACAGAGAAAAATAAACTGTTGATAAAACAAAATGAAGAGCTACAGACCAAGTACAATGAGACTAACTCCCTGGTGAGAACAATGACCGCACAATTTGGCCAAATTTTAGATGTTATGAGTACTGGAAAAGCACCCCCTGAGTCTTTAGGTCTTGCAAAAACAGTTCTACAAATGGCTAATTCTGAGGTATTTTAACTTCACTACCTATTCTTATAATTTTCATAATTACGTTTAAGAGTATTGTGACTTACTGTCTTTTATAACACGCAAATGTTGTTGGGAGTAAATTTTGTTGCTAATGTATGATATTTGGTCTAGAACTGAATGTTCAAATTTTATTGTAGAATATTTAGGGAAATAAGATACTATTAGCCTGAATGATGGTAAATGTTGACACTATCATAGGTTGGTTATGGTCTCAAATTTTGTATATTGATCGATGAATATTGATTTTTATATAGAATTGATGAAATTAGTATTGATGATGCCACAAAAATATGGGGGATAAGTCACAGACATAAGCAAAGCCATGATAGAGTGATTAATGTTTTTTAGGGAAGACGGAGAAATTTGCATTAGCTATATGATAAAATAATTTAGTATCTGTTTATCATTGTTAATTTAATTCTTAGTTGCTGGTGGATTCGATACTTAAAAAAGATTCTCAATGTTTATTTACTTGTTTTATTTCCCCTTGCAGATTCCAAAATCCTCAAATGATTCAAGTAAAGCTGAATGACAAGATCCGACTTCATTATTCAATGCAACGAAAATAGTAGCAATTTCATCTTCTACCTAGGATAGAATTTAAGTTTTGTAGAAACTCTTTTTCTTTGAAGACATTCTTGATGTATTTAAGATTATTGGTACTCTATATTCAGATCTTATAATTCTTTAATAAAGACTTTTTCTTAGTTTATGTGGACTTGGTTCAAATTATTTGAATATTAAATATAATATTTGATTGTCAATATGCTAAAATTATTAGTCTTGACTTCTTCACGTCATGGTGCAATCTCATAAAGGTTTCTTAAGTTAATTCTTGACGCTTTAAAATGATGAAATATGTCTCTCATTCTGATTTAAAGTTGGCGGCAAACAAGCTAATAATGACACAAAAAGGCGTCAAAAGCTGCAAGCTGCGTCGTAAGGTTGCGTCGATGGGTGTGACACAACGAAGCGTCAAGACAAAATATTTGACGCATAAATGCGTCAATCTCACTGACATACAAAAGCGTCAAAAATTCCTGACGCCTCAAATTTCGACGCTTTTCTGAAGCGTCGAGAATAAAAATATCGACGCTTTTTGACATCAAAAATCAACCCAAAACGCGTCGAGAAAACAAGGGATTTGTTGTAGTGTCCTTAAGCCTTATGAAGGGATTTGAGCTCCTTGTAGCTGGATTCGTCCTTGAATTTTTCATTTACCTTTTGCCAACACCCATGGCAATCTCATTCTAAACATGCTTCCGAAGCTTTGAAAGCTTCGAGGTCGCCATCTCCAACGCTCAATACATTCCCCTTTTTATCAAAGGTGGCACTTGATCCATCTATTTCAAACGTGATCTTTTCTCCTTTCACATCTATACAAGCTCCAACCGTATTCAGGAAGGGTCTTCCTAATTTAATATAGTCATCCCTTTCTTTCTTTGAAAATATGACATAAAATCAACGGGAATGAGGAAGTATCCAATCCGTATGAGGACATCTTCCACAATTCCTGCCGGAGTATGCATAGATCCATCGGCTAGTTGAAGTCTAGTATTAGTGATCTTCATTTGTATTGGACAATGGTCATGATAGAAGGAAAAAGGCATGACGCTAATAGCGGCTCCTAAATCACATAATGCACTTTTGACCTTATGAAAACACATTGTGAAAGAAATGTTAAAACAACCTGGGTCTTTAAGTTTGGAAGGAATGATAATCTTCCCTTCTTCAAGGGTAGGTTCCTTGTGAGAATCTTTGGTTGCTTCTTTTTCTCTAGATATCTTGCCAACCCGTGCCTCTAATTTTGAAAAAGCTTCGTTTGTTGCCAAAGTTGCTTCTCCAATTCTTTCTTCTAATTTCCCTTGAGCTTTTATCAATGTCATGATCAAAGCTTCGAGACGGGATGTCTCCTCACGTGTAGGGACTTTGGTTGGTCTGGCTAGTGTTGGATTGTTGCAAAGTTCATGGGGTAACCTAAATATGGGTTCCTTACTCTTTCCATTCCCAAGAGGATGATCACAAGGTTTGTCACTAATCATGTCAATTGTGACAATCGATGGTTCTTCACTCCCTTGGGTGTTTTGACTAGAACTCGATGGGATCAACTCCTCTACTCTCTTTTGGAGAGACAAAATGGTTGATTTGAGTGAGTTTAAGCTAGAAAAGAAGTATGAGTACATATTATGTTGGGCTTGGGTTACTTCCCTTAACTTGACATCTACTTTAGCTATAAATTGATCATTTTGAAAGGATGAGTGTAGAATTGTATGAGGTGTATGAGTGGGTTGAGTTTGGCAAAATTGTGGATGAAAAGGGTTTAAGGGTGTGAGTTTGTTCCCACATTCTTGAGGTACATGCCCTATCCCACCACAAAGTTCACAAGGTGTTGTTAGTGAGGTAAATGGTTTTAAAGCTTTTGGACGATATAAAGTGCATTTTGGGGTGGTTTCTTCTGGTTGAACGGGACAGGCTAAGGAAATGGTAGTGTCAACATCATTTGAAGTTTCCACTTGACTTTTCTTTCGCTCTCCCCCATTAGTTTGTAAACCTTCTCCTCTTTCTTTTTGTGAATTAATTGATAGGTTTGACATAGTGGTTTTAAACCTACGGTGAAAAGCGATGACAATCTCTTCCCACTCCATTGGCCTTGTGGCATCCTTTAAATGACGGGTGAACCACCATTTAGCTTCTCCCTTAAGTGATAAGGGAAAAAGAGTTTCTCTAATTTCGTTTTGGGTGATTCCCTCCCTCATAAAGGTTTGACACAATTCACAAAAGGTTTGGATATGGTGTGACGGGTTTTCATTTGGTTTACCACTAAATTGGTTACCATCAATGAGAATAATCAAAGTCATATGGACCCTTAGGATCCCACTAGCGAGCTCAAAAACCCGGTACCTTGGATCTTCCCTTGTTAGTATACGTACCATTTTTGTCAACCTACAAGAAAAACACAAAGAAAGAAAGTTAGTAATGATTTAGGTACGGTTGCACCTAAAAATGGTAGAATTTGTAAACAAAAATCAGCAATACATAGATAAACAAAACCGTGCTCCCCGGCAACGGCGCCAAAATTTGACCGTGCTTGTCGCGAGCCTGATACAAAAATAATTACCCACACTTAGGCTAACAACATAAGGAATGTACTAGGGAAGTAGGGTGTCGATCCTCAGGGAGTACGTGTTAACTATGAATTGCTATGGAGTGATTTTCTTATAAGTTCGAGCCATTTGAGGTGGTTGTCTAAACTACTAACATAAAATAAAATGACAAGTATGTAAATGACAATATGTAAATGACAAATATGTAAATGACAATATGTAAAACCAGAAACAGACAACTTACCCGATCGGGTTGTCACGGATCCGATCGGGGAAGTTTACTGATCCAGGTGACGATATAATAAATCTAACTAAGAGCGAAATTTAAATGACAATATTGAAAAGCTATCTAACTAAACTAATAAACTAGCTAATAACAATAAAGTAAACTCTCTAAGAACGGAAATAAAATGACGATAAAGTAAACTAACTAAACAACAATAAGATAAACTATCTAAAACGGTAAAATAAACTATCTAATCAAATTGATATAGTGAAAGAGAAATACATGCATACGATTTAAAAGTTTCATTGATACCAACATTAGAATTACTACGATTGTCTAAGCCTTGTAGCGGTATATTGCTCTCGGATTCGTACCGACTTTTTATTGGGTCCTAACGTCCTCTTAGCATGGTTAGGTCACTAAACCCCTATTGGTAGTCCTAATTCCCATCCCAACTCTCGTTATAAAGACGAAAATTGACTAATACAAATAATTGTTCATGGCCACTAAACAAAGTTATAGAATTTGGCATAACCAAAGGAAGAAACAAACTAGGTGGTTCAATTGGTATCTACTCTTCTTTTAATTCATTTTAACTAGTAAATCATTTCAATACTACAATTCTATTTATTGTATTTACACAATGATAATCTTACAATGTTAGGATTAATCTAATTTATGTGATTAAGTAAATTAATAGGAAAAAGATGTAGGAAATTAAACTATAAAATATAAGTACTACAATGATTAAGGTGATTATATTAATAATGATTCTAGTGATGAATTCCATGTTTATATGATTAGGCAAAATAAAAGGTGGCATACTAAAAAATATTTCGGTTTTGACAAGATTGATTTTAGATGAGTTTCCTAACAACAATACTATGAAAACAATACTAATTAGATCAAAGTTCATGATGATAAAACTGCATAAGTGAAGGATAGAAAATTACAGAAATTGGAATGCAAATTATGTAGGAAATAAAGTAAAGAACAATTATCCAACCCAATAACAAAAGCTTATAAAAACAGTAGAGAAACACTAAGAAATTGCATAGACTATATTCTAAAACTTGTATGGAAGAAATAAACTATTAGATTATTGTAAAGGTATGCTAAAGTGTATATAATTGTGTATGAAGTTGTGTATGAAGTTGTGTATGAAAGTATGTATTGATCATTGGCTTTTATAGGGCTGCATGGCTGCTGCATCTCGTCCAAATTCATACCCTAGACAAAGCCTTTAATCACTCATTTAAGCTTGGTAGAAGAAGAGCCAAGTAACGTCTCAGCCGCAAACATACCCGATCGGGTAAGTGGAAATCCGATCGGGTAAGTGTGCAAGATGGATTTTCCCGTCTTGTCCAATTACCTCCTTGGGCACGGAATCCTATGCTTTGGTCTTGGTCAATGCAATACGTAATTGGGCTTGGGCTAGTCCTTCTTTGACTTGGGTTGATGTTTTCTTTTGAAGTACAAAGTCAAAGTCCAAGATGAGTCCATTCGAGGGAGGATGTAGCGGAATCGTAATCAAATCGTGAAATGGTTATTATCGGTTCCTTGAAAACTCGTATTCTAGTGCCTTTGCTCCAAATAGTAAGAAAATATAGCAAAACCGCTTCATTTCCTATAAAACGAGTCAAAACACGCAAAACAACTAAAATAGCAATATTAGCTCGTTAATCACTTAACAAAGTGCATAAATCGTATAGAAATCGAGATAAAACGGGGGATAAATTAGTACAAAATATCACTTATCAATGACTTTATATATTAATGTTTCGAATATATGATATTCCATTCGCTTGTATCGCATGTTTTGTGACGGTTTTTGATATGTCCCACTTTGAGTCGGTTTTACACATGTTACGGTTTGAGCACTAATTTTCTATGTGCTTTGTACTCTCATTCCCTTGGCTACCTCTTCGTTCGTAAGGCTGGAATGTCGGAACGGGGAGTGTATCTTTACTGCTTAATTGCATGTGTTAGTGGGCATATGACGACGTTGTTGGGAGGCGAACGCTTTGCGTTAATCGACCCGGCCGTCAAATGTTATATACTTGCGAGGTGGTGTCATTGCAGGTAGCGTACCGCTTGTTGTGAGGCTTGTGCTCTTTTCCGCCTCTTTCGTGAAGGTTGACCGAATTTGGGGTACTCGGCGTCTATGACTGACCGAGTCTTGGATGCGAAATGTTTATCGCATGTCGAATCAGAAAATGTTATTCCGAGAGTCTGGCCAGATTTAGACTAGGACCGTATTATGATCGTCGTTCTACCAGGAGGAAATTAGTCTACATATACAAAATGTATTGAATCGTGTATGCGTTCAGGGCAATGTTTTATCCCGTGGATGCCTTTTAATCATACTTGCATGTACACGGTGCTAGTGCGTGTCATTTATCCCGAGAGATGTCGTCAACGTATTGTACTTTTGAATGGATGATTATATGATTGATTATTTGTGATCGTTGGATGACTTGGCATGGTTTGTTTGTCGAGTCTCAATCTTATCAAACTTATGCCGCTAATGGTGAGATGTAAGCCCTAGTGAGTGTATGGTTGCCTAAGAGTGTCTTCCCCGAGTCTATCTATAGCATGATGGTTACGGATTTGTATTTCATGTACCGATATCTTATATATTGAATTGCTTATTTATTCTTATCGTATTTCATATGTATATCTATATATATGCATGCTCTACTTTCGTATTACCGTTTAAGTATGTTTAATGTGATATGGCTGGGAGAACCCGTTGTTACTCCCCACTGACTGTGGAGTTCATTTTTTTCATGGATGAACAGGTTGCTTGATTGGATGCCTTTTTGCTTGTGGTATTTTGGGTTCGGGTGTGAGCTAGCGGGCGTTGGCCTGGATGATTCACCTCTAGACGCTCCTTAGCTAGTTGCTAAACAACTTTGTCTTTTGTTAACATTTTCAGAGACTTCCTCTCTTGTAGTATAATATACTTTAAGTTTGTAATTATTTGACATTCCTCGTACCTTTCCTTTAGCATGTAAATAGTTTTAAAAACACCGTATTTTCCGCTAATTAAATCACATGCTTGTATGTTTGATTTCTGCATTCGCGAGGGTTGTCACACAACTTACTACCCATGGCTTCTTGTAAGGCCTTCCAAAATCTCGAACAGAACCTCGGATCTCGGTCGGATATGATCTCCTTGGGAACACCATGATATCTAACGATCTCATCAACATAGGCTTTCGCTAGTCGATCTAAACTCCAAGTCTCTTTGATCAGAATGAATCTGGCACTCTTAGTCAAACGATCAACAATAACCCAAATGGCATCTTTACTTCCAACGGTCCTTGGCAAAGCCATGCCAAAATCCATAGAAATAGATTCCCACTTCCATAGTGGAATATTTAAAGTTTGTAGCAATCCACCAGGCCTCTTGTGTTCGATTTTCACTTGTTGGCAAGTAAGACATCTTCCAACTTAGGACACAACATCGCCTTTTAAATTCGGCCACTAAAATTGTAGCTTCAAGTCTTTATACATCTTATCACCTCCGGGGTGGATAGAATAAGGAGAAAGGTCAGCTTCATCAAGAATTCTCTTTCAGAAATCAAGAGCATTAGGCACGAACACTCGGTGGAATCGAAGGACACCTTTGTCATCAATCTTGAAGTCTTTGCCTTTTCCTTCTAGAAGCTTGGCTTGAATAGATTTGTAGGTAGGATCATCAACTTGGCTTTCGCGGATCTCGCGGAGAAAAACGAGTTCGGCAACCATGGCACCAACATAATCAAATCCGCGTTCCACGAATTCCAACTTCAACTTTCGAAACTCAAAATAAAGATCATCGGGTAATACCCACATAACATTCAAGGCGTGAGAAGATTTCCTATTAAGAGCATCGGCAACAACATTTGCCTTCCCTTCATGGTATAAAAACTCAAAATCAAAGTCATTCACCAATTCCAACCATCTTCTTTGTCTCATATTCAACTCCTTTTTGAGTAAATATGTACTTCAAACTTTTGTGATCGGTAAATATGCGACAATGAACACCAATAAGGTAGTGTCTCCACACTTTCAAGGCATGTGTTGGAGTTGGTGTCCTCCACAAAAGTGCGCCACATAATAAATCTTATTATGGAATATAATTGGGATAATTATTGACTACATATATGATTAGTCAGTTGATTAACGTAAATCAATAACGGTTGGCTAACTAGAGTTTGACGTTATTGTCGTTTGACGGCGGTGATCAACTGATCCCTTTCGGTCACACCTAAAGGATGAAATCCAAATAGTAACTAATTATTTGTATACGATACAGTTAATTAGTACATTACATCTATTCGATATGTATGAGAGTTAATTGTTAGAAATTGAGTTAAGAACTCAAATTCAATTAAGTTTATTTTTCAATTATGCGATAATTGACTAATAAATTTATATCTTATTTTAATACGATTAAATAAGATTTAACTTAGTAATTAATCGTTAAATTACTAAATTAGTTGAGGTTTTGAGATAGAGGTCATTAGTTAATTATATTTACAAGGAGTTGTAAAATAAATTAACTAAGCATTGTGGGACCCATTATATATTGATATAATGGTAAAATATTACTTAAAATGTTAAGTACATATTATTTATTTAATTGAGTCATATAATTGTTATATGATCAAATTAACTCTTAATTATACAAGATAATTAACCATATGATCAATAAGTATTTGTGAGACAAATATCAAAAATCAAAATGGACCAAACTAGGCCATTGTGGCAGGTTGGTATATAGTTAGAATGGTGATTGTTGTTCTTATTTATACTCTTTAGTTAGCATTTGAAAGTGACATAACAAGTATAAAACAATCATCATCTTTTCTACAACACTCCACTCTAATGCATGTGATAAAATTAAGCAAAATAAGAGTCCTTTATGGACTAAGTGGTCCGGCCAAATGGCTTTAAAAATGAGCAATTGTGTTCATTATTTTTTTGTAAACACCCGAAAAGTACCCTAGTTTTTCTAGTGAAAATATGTTACGAATCTTTTCCCAGCCTTTTAAGTTTTAATTTTTAGCAATTTATTGTTTCGAGTTGAATTTTGGAATTTCCTTTCCCGAGTTCGTATTTTGAATTTCTGCGAGATTTCATGAGAATCCCGTTTTAAGTCAACTTTGACTTTTCTTGACTTTTAAGTCGTCTTTGACTTTTCTTGACTTTTTAAGTCGTCATTGACTTTTCTTGACTTTTAAGTCGTCATTTACTTTTCTTGACTTTTAAGTCATCTTTGACTTTTCTTGATTTTTAAGTCAACTTTGACTTTCGTTGACTTTTTCCGACTCGCCTTGTAATTTGAAAGACCAAAATTTTATTCAAAAAAATAATAAATTTTATTTATTTTTATTAAGATTTATTTGAATTTATGATAATTTAATATAATTATTTTGAATTTATTCGGAATTTAAGAGAAGGTTTTACGGTTTAACCCGAACGTCATTTAACTATTCCCGAGTCAACTTAAGTCCCGAAACAAACCCGAAACACGACTTTGACATGAGTCACACGGCCCATGTCATCTTTTTCCACTCACTTTAGATCTTTTGATTACTTATTATTAAACTAATACAAATATCTAAGATATTTGTAACTTTATCGATCCGTCAATTTAAACTCCGCAAATCGCTTAAAAAACAGACCCGATTCTCCTATGATCACACGTCTCTTTTTTCCCCTCTTAGGACTTGATATTTCCTTTCTTTTGATTTAATTAACATAATATCTAAATCATATCTAGATATTTTATTAAACAATTATAAAATCTAATAATATCTAATTAATTACCATAATATGTTTATAAAACCCGAGTCAATCCCGTAACAACAATTTCAAAACCCGACTCCATTATTTCCTATATTACACGGCACACCTTCCCACCCTTATTCACTACTTACCTTTTCATTTTACAATAAATCAACTTAACATCTAATTAATACTTTCTTTAATATAATCAAAATCGTTCTTGGTGTTCTTCATCGTTCGTCATCGTTCTTCATCGTTCTTCATCGTTCTTCATCGTTCTTAAGCAAAATCATCATAAAACCTTCATTTCTTGTTCAAATCCGTCCTAACTTATATTTCAAGAATCTCCTCTTCGCTCTCCATCTTCAAGTACAGTTTATTTTCAATTCCGACAAAATCGTTTTCAACACTTTAATTATGGAAAATCTAGTTTTAATACTAACAATATTATTCTTGTCATTTCTTCTAGGGGAAGATTTTGAAGACAAGTTTGGTGACTCGTATATATATTAGAAGAAGATTAGTAGACGGGTTTTTCTTTTGTTCTTATTTTGGGTGCTAATTGATTTTTGCTAGCTAAGGTAACGATTCCGAGTTACTCGACGAATTAATGTTACATACCTTTGTTTTCTTTTGTTTATGTTCATGTTATAGTTATTTATGATTTTTAACTAGTAACACGATAAGTTGTTATATTATTATGTTGGATGAATTTTGGCATGTTAAGTGTTCTTGACATATTTGATGATTTGTTCATAATCATGATTTTTGTATGAATGATGGTTGAATTGGTTGTTAAAATGGATGTTGTTAATTAAAATCATGTTAAAATAAATTTGGGTGGTTGTTGTTGTTGGCCGTGGGTGGTGGCTGGTTTTGGGTGGCTGGAAACCGACCCAAACCAGGCCGGTTCAGCCCAGTTCAGGCCGGTCCAGGCCGGTTCAGACCCGGTCTGGATTGGTCCGGGAATTGTCCTTTGGGTTTTTGTCGATACTTGATTGTTTTGTTGTTGTTTTGACGGGTTTTAAATATGTTAAGCATGCGGGAAATATTAAGAAACGGTTCTTAGAAATGATGAACAAAACCGGTCCAAAAATGAACCGTGGGTCCCCTTGGACTTGTGACGGTTTTAGAGTATTGTTATTTTATCGTGTTTTGTAATATTTAGCAAGTGGGAAATTTTAATAAGTAAATTATTTAATTAAAAGCTTTTCATTATATTATTATTTCTCACATGTTAGAAATTATAATACAAGATTTTAGTTTAATTTGATATCATGTAAGTCAAGCGGGTTTTCGTATGAATTAATAATTCACATGTTAGAAATTGAATGAAATAGCATGAAATGAATGTGATATTCTTATGTTCAAGCCTCGATTGCTAAGACTCTGTTTCTAGCCGGTTTGACCAAACGGGTTTGGTCAAGCTAAGATCTAGTCAGCCCCGTTTTGACTGATGACCCGTCGCGGGACTCGGGTCGGGGATTTGTCTTCAGGTAAGGTTTTATTTAATGAATGAATGAATGAGCCTTAGTAGATATGAGGCGATATGATATTTGAATATGATTATATGAAATTAGTCACATGATAGGAAGTTTTTTCCCGTGACTGTTTAATTGTATGATATGTGTCGTGTTGACTAAGTACCCATAGAGAATTATGAGTATATGGCGTCTTGACCATTCTAATTCTAAATGAGTATCTTGGACCATGACATTGATAGGTCTTACTATCTTTAACGAGCATATGGAGTTTACCGCTTGATAGCTTTTGTGTCCCGGCTTGGTGGATCTCCAAGTCGGGGCATGGCTGCCATTGCTTCCACTTTGGGAAATGGAGCCAGCTTTAGTACTAGCCAACCTTTTGGTGGATCTCCTTAGGGTACTCATGTGATTGTATCATGAGTCTTGGGTGCGATGGATCTTCGCATTTCTCTAGGTCTGCGCAGTCTAGGTTTAGGGTAGAGTTGTATCTTGGCCATGTTATTAGGGTAACCTCTGAGCTAAGATATGTGCTTTGGA
>JAIUZE010006727.1:0-10089 GCA_022085475.1 Heliosperma pusillum
ATTACTACTTCTAACATGTGAATTATCATATTATACCCAAAACCCGTTTGACTAAAAGGATATTAAATTAAACTACGATCTCGTCTTATAATTTCTAACATGTGAGAAATAATAATTTTAGGAAAAAACCTTTTTAATTAAATATTTTACTTATTAATATTTCCCACTTGCTAAATATTACAAAACACGATAAAAATGACGATAACTCAAAAACCGTCACAAGTCCCAAAGTGGGACCCACGGGCTGACTTTTGGGCCGAACCCAACATGGGCCTGAATGGGCCCACGGGCCTAAATGGGCTGTTTTGGCAGATTTTACATTTTTTTACAAAACCGTTTCTTAAAAATTCCCGCATGCTTTAACATAATTAAAACCCGTCAAAACAACAACATAACAATCAAACATCGACACAACCCAAAGACCAAAACCCGGACCCACCATGGACCAGCCCAGACCGGGTCTGAACCGGCCTGGACCGGCTGGTCTGGTCCGGTTCACCACCACCACAATTTCCGTCCACCACTAAAACAACCACCCCAAATTCCACATTAATTCTAACATGTTTTTAATTAACAACATCCATTTTTAAACAATCAAAACAACCATCAATCATACAAAAACCATGATTATGAAGAATCATCCAACTTCATCAAGAACAACCAACATGTTATAAATTCATAAAACACCATAATAACCACTACTTAACATGTTACTAACTAAAAATCATACAGCATAATAATATGACAAAAACTAAAGGATGAAACCAAAACTAAGAAAACCCAATCTATGTAACCTATACCGTCGAGTAACTCGGAATCGTTACCTTGCTAAGCAAGACATTAGCACCAAAATAAGAAGTATAAACCAAGAAACCCTCCTACTAATCTTCACCCAAAATATACGAGTCTCCAACCTCGTCTTCAAAATCTTCCCCTATAAGAAAAGACAAGAAAACATCATTAGTACTTAAACTTGATTTTTCCATAATTAAATGTTGAAAACGATTTTGACGGAATTTAAAATAAACCGTACTAGAAGATGGAGAGCGAAGAGGGGATTCTAGAATTATAAGTTAGGACGGATTTAATTAAGAAATAAAGATTTTATGAGGATTTTGCTCAAGAACGATGAAGAACAAATGATGAACGACGAAGAACACGAAGAACGATTAAAGAAAGTGATATTTTGATCTTTATTTGATTTGTTGTAAAAATGAAAAGTTGTTTGTGAGTGGAGTGTGTGTGTGAGCCGTGTAAATATAGGCAAAATAAAGAGGCGGGTTTTGAAATTGTTGTTACGTAATTGACTCGCGTTTAATAATTATTTTACGGTAAACGATTAAATATAATTAACGATAAAGTTAATTACACTAAATATCAAGATATTATGATATTGTAATGAAAAATAATGAAAGTATCAAGCCCTATTAGAGGGTGGATGAGCCGTGTGGTTTTGTGCTAGACGGGTCAGTTTTGTAAACGATTTGCGTAATTTTCGTTAACTGATCGATAAAGTTAATAAATCTCTAGATATTTTGATTAGTTTAATCAAAATAATTAAAATATCTATTTGTGAGTGGAAAGCGATGACATGGGCGGGTGACTCATGCCAAAGTCGAGTTTCGATTTTGTTACGGGATTTGCGATGACTCGGGAATAGTTAAATGACGTTTGGTTAAAACCGTAAAAGTTATTCTTTAAATTCCGAATAAATTCAAAATAAATTATATAATTATGATAATCTTAATAAATTCTAAATAAAAATAAATCAATATTATTTTTTTAAATAAAATTTCTGTCTTCAACTTATGAGACGATCGGGAAATTCAACGGAAGGTCATAGTTGACTGAAAAGGTTCGAGAAAATTCGAAGATGCTTAAAAGTCAAGAAACCGGTTATGACGACTTACAGTCAAGAAAGTCGATGACGACTTTTTAAAAGAAAGTCCAAGGAAAGTCAAAGACGACTTAAAAGTCAGAAAGTCAAAGATGACTAAAAATGGTCCTTTCCAGGAATCCCCTCAAATTCCAAATACGAACGCGGAATTTCAAAATAAGACTCGGAACAAAAATTCCTATTTTAAAAACTTAAGTTCTACTGAAAAGTGTTAGTAAATATTTTTACTAGAAAAATCGGGTATTTTTCGGGTTGTTACACAAAGGATTATATCTCCGACGTCCATTACATCTAGGGCCACAATTGGCTTACAAAAGAAAACAATATAACAGCTACATTGTTCAGAACTAAAGCAATAAAGTAGAAAAAGTAGCTTTAATGAGACAATCTGACTTAATTGGCTTTTTTAGGTTGATCCGGTGAAGGAGTGGACTTTCAAGCGTGGTTGTTTAAGCCAGACTGGAGTACTGAGTGCCAAAGGTTCCACTGAAAGCCCTCGAACTGGTTTGTTCAAAATAGGAAAGTCTGATAGAGACATTTGAACTACTACAAAAAGGCTTGATTTCTGGACAGTTTGAGTTTGTCCCTAAGCTAACTTCTGTTGTGTGCATTTCTCGGAGAATAATCCCTGGAAAAAGTTGTAGAGGACCCTCCCTAGGACCAAGATTGACCAATGGTTAGGTTTATTTGGGTGTGGAAGGTCCCCATGGACCCTGTCCAAGAGGACTATGACTGTCTGGGTGTGACTAAATGTTGTTTTTGCTGTGTTGGGTTTGTTTTGTTGTTCGCTGGGTGTTGTCTTGGCTGAGGCTTGGGCAGTGGATGGCTAGGCATTGTTCTGGCTAGGGGTATTATTCTAGCTGGTCTTGGAGTAGTGGACACTTGGGCTGAATAGGACATTGTCATAGCTAGTCATAAGATCGATTGCATTGTTGTTGTTTTGGTTGCTGGTATCCTATTTGCCTTGAGCTCCTTTCTTGTTTTGATCATGTACTCCTTGCTTGCTCTGATCCTGAACTCTTGTTGCAACCTCCCTTTCTTGAAAAGGATTTGCCCTCAAATCTTCATCACCATCATCATCTGATTCACCATGGTAGGGGCACATGTCTCCAACATTGAAGGTACCATGGACACCATAGCTGCCTGGTAGATCCACCCTGTAGGCACCAGGACCCGCCTTCTCCAATATTTCAAATGGTCCATCAGCTCTTGGCATGAGCTTGTTTTTCCTTTTGTCTGGAAACCTTTCCTTCCTTAAGTGCAGCCACACAACGTCTCCTGCTCTGAACTCCTTAGTCTTCTTAGGTCCCTTGGCCTTGCCTTGTACATCTCATTGGTCTTTTCAATTTGTATTTTAACCTGCTCATGGATCTGTATCATTTGCTCAACCCTTCTCTTCGCATCATAGTTTGCTTTGTTTCCTCTGACTGGAGCTAGGTCTGTGGGCATGAGAGGGTTAGTTCCATAAACTGTTTCAAAAGGACTTTTACCTGTACTGGTTGAGAGAGATCTGTTGAAGGCAAACTTAGCTTGTGCTAGCTTGAGATCCCAGTATTTCAAGGACTTAGAAACATAGCTCCTCAAGATCTTTCCCAAGGTTCTGTTAGTAACTTCGGTGTGCCCATCAGTTTGGGGATGGTGTGCAGTGCTGAACATCAACCTGGTCTTCAACAACTTCCATAAGGTCCTCGAGAAATGGCTCATGAACTTTTTATCTCTGTATGAGACAATGCTTCTAGGTACCCCATGTAACTTGACAACCTCCTTGAAGTATAACTCAGCTACCCCCATTGCATCTTCAGTTTTCTTACAGGCAATGAAGTGTGCCATCTTACTGAACCTGTCTACAACCACCATGATAGAGTCCTTCCCCCTCTATGTTCTTGGTAGTGCCACAATGAAATCCATACCGAGGTCTTCCCATGCTCTGTTTGGCATTGGGAGTGGTGTATAATGACCAGCTTAGAAGTGTGATTTTGCCAGCTAACAGGACCTGCATCTTCTTATGGCATCTTGCACATCACTGAGCATCTTGTGCCAGTAGAACTGATCCTGGAAGGTGTCATATGTTTTCTGTACCCCAAAGTGGCCAGCTAGACCATTTGAGTGCACTTCTTTGACCAAAAATCCTCTGTAGGGTCCTTTAGGCACACATAACTCTTTCCAAGAAACAAGTAGTCTTCCTGAGCTGTGTATCTGCTTCCTTTCTTAACCTGGCCTTCCTGGTGCAACTGCCATTCTTCCTTGAAGTCTGGGTCTTCTTGGTATAGTTCCTTCATGAACTCAAATCCCAATACCCTTTGCTCCATGAATGTCAGCATCACAGATCTTCTTGACAGTGCATCAGCCACAATATTGTTCTCGCCTTCTATGTATTTGATGGAAAATGAGAATGATTGTAGGAATTCCACCCACTTGGCATATTTGGGGTTGAGTTTGTGCTGCCCATTGATGTACTTGAGGGCCTAATGATCAGAATGCAGCACAAATGGTTTAGGCTTCAGGTAGTGTCCCTAATGATTTAATGCTCTCACAATGGCATAGAACTCCTTGTCATATGTAGAGTAGTTCAACTTAGCTCCATTTAGCTTCTCTCTGATTTATGCAACAAGCCTCCTCTCTTGTGTAAGCACAACCCCTATGCCAAGGCCACTGGCATCACACTCAACCTCAAAGAGCTGATTAAAATCTGGGAGGATTAGAATATGAGACTTGCATAGGAATTCCTTGATCAGGTTGAAGGATTTCTCAGCTTTGTAACTCCACTTGAACTCCCCTTTCTTCATGCACTCAGTAATAGAAGCCATGATTGAGCTAAACCCCTGTATAAACCTCATGTAGAAAGAAGCTAGACCATGGAAACTCCTGACATGAGTTACAGTCTTAGGTAGTGGCCATTCCTTGATTGCCTGAACCTTCTCAGGATCAACTGCTACTCCTTCCTTAGAAATAATGAACCCAAGGAAATAAACCTTAGATTGCATGAAGGTGCATTTATCTAATTTGCCATACAACTTGTTCTCCCTCAGAACCTCAAAAACAACTTCAAGTGCTGTAGATGTTCTCCCTTGGATAAACTTTAGATAAGGATATCATCAAAGTACACCACCACACATTTGCCCAAGTATGGCCTCAGGACTTCTGTAATCAACCTCATGAAAGTACTAGGGGCATTAGACAACCCAAAGGGCATGACCAACCACTCATAGAGCCCATGTTTTGTTTTGAAAGCTGTCTTCCACTCATCTCGTGCCCTTATCCTGACTTGGTGGTATCCTTGCCTCAGGTCAATCTTTGTGACCACTTGAGCACCACTCAGCTCATCCAGAATATCATTAAGCCTAGGTATGTGGAACCTATACTTAATAGTGATGTTATTGATTGCCCTACTGTCAATGCACATGCGCCAGGTCCCGTCCTTCTTTGGTACTAGTAAAGATGGTACAACACAAGGACTGAGGGACTCCCTGACATACCCCTTGTTTAGCAACTCTCCTACTTGAAGCTGGAGTTCTTGTGTAGCCTTAGGGTCACTCCTATAAGCAGGTTTGTTGGGTAGGACAGCTCCAGGCACTAAGTCAATATGGTGTTCTATTCCCCTAAGTGGGGGTAGCCCACTAGGGAGCTCAAAGGGAAGACATCACCATCTCCAGGATAGCCTTGACCTCCTCAGGGATACCAACAATGTTTAACCCAGTCTCCTTGGTAAGCAGTATATAAAAAGGTTGTAGTTCACTCAGTTCTTGTACCATTTTTGACTCACTTATCAACATGACTTCCTTGGAGGCCTCACTCATAGGGGGTAGGTTAATCTTTAGAGCAGGGGGTAAAGGTGCCAGAGTAATCTTCTTATTCCCAAATTTGAAGGTGTAGGTGTTGTCCCTTCCATGATGGGTGGCATCCCTGTCAAACTCCGATAGCCTTCCAAGCAGTAGGTGACAAGCATCCATAGGTAGCACATCACACAGAATCTCATCAACATATCCCTTGCCAATTGAGAAAGGCACAACACACTGCTTATCTACTTTAATCTCAGCCCCCTTGTTCAGCCACCAAAGTTTGTAAGGTAAGGGGTGGTCCTGGGTGGGTAGAGCCAGCTTGTCGATCAGGGTTTTGGAGAAAACATTAGTGCAACTTCCTCCATCTATAATGAGGTTGCAGACCCTCCCTTTAATAGTACACCTGGTCCTAAAGATCTGGTGCCTTTGATCCTCCTCTAAGGGCTGAGGTTGTGCATGCATTACCCTCCATGTTACCAGGCTTAAACCAGCATCAGGTTCAATCAGCTCCTCACTAGCCTCTACCACATGCTCCTTTATTTCATCATCACAGACCAACACTTCATCCTCTCCCCAATGCACAACTTCCAGGGTGCTAAGAGCTCTTTTTGATGGACACTTTCTAGCAAAGTGCCCATAACCTTGACACTGAAAGCATTTTTTGAGGGGGATAATTTTTCTTTGGGCTGAATCAACAGTTTTGCTCTTGTCTGTGTTGACATGAGTTTTATCAGGGACTACAGGGTCCCCTATTCTGATTCCTACATAGGGTTTAAAGGTAGGTACTCTAGTTGGTGTCTTATAGGCACTAGACTTTCCCTTCCCCAACTTTTCTACCCTTAGAGACAAGTTAACAGCTTCTTCAAAGGAGTATATATTCTGCAGTCTGACCTTACTAGCTATCCTCTCATCCAACCCTTCTAAGAACCTTGCTAAATTCTGCTCACGCTTTTCAATAACCTCACATTGCAGAGTGAGTTGTTCAAAGTCCCTTAAATAAGACTTTACAGGTTTCTGGTCTTGTTTCAAGTGGGTGATTTTAATGAACATGTCTTGAGTGTAGTCTCTAGATACAAACTTAGCTCTCATTTTCTTTTTCAGTTTAAGCTATGATTTAACAGGTTCTTTCCCTTCCCTTACCCTCAAGCTTTTCATGTTCTTATACCACAGTGAGGCATATCCTTTCAATTTCATGATAACAACCTTAAAACCTTTCCTATCAGTGTATCCTTTAAACTCAAAGACTCTTTCTACTGACCTTAACTAATATAGGAAATCATCAGGGTTCATGCTACCTAGAAAGTCAGGAATCTCTACCTTTATATCATTGTCATGCTGTCTAGGAAGGCTTTGTTTTGAGCCATCTGAGTCTGAAGCCTCTTCATGCTCCACAGGTTGTCTCCTTCTTCCCCCAACATGTGGAAATGGTGCTCCCCTTCCTCGACCTCTGCCTCCCCTCATGTCATTGTTCAGGTGACCATCAAGGAGTTCATTAACCGATCTTGTGACTTCTATCACAGTTCTGGCAATGCCTTGAACTGTGGTTTCAAGTCCTGCAATTCTCTCTTCACTCATGGTTGGTTTTTGTGTTTTTGAATGTAGTTAGGTAAATGGACTCACAACCTTAAGCTGTAATAACCAATTACAATGAAATTATTCAGAAAAACACAACACAATGGCATATAAAAGGCTTAAGGACTCACAACTAAACTATTTCTGTTCTGAGACTGATAATGCTAATGAACTGAAGACATATAGTACTTACCTAAAGCACAAAGCCAATGGACTAAGGTTGAGGGCCTAATCCCAGCACACAGCAAAGGATTATGTCCTCAAGTCCCAGCACTAAGCAAAGGACTATTCTCTAGCACACAGCCAAGAGATGAACAGAAACAGGGTTTCAGTTTTGTGTTTACTTCAAATCTGATTTGCATTCATTTAGAATCAGGCCTTATATAGGCAAAGGATTACATCTCAGACGTCCATTACATCTAGAGCCACAATTGGCTTAGAAAAGAAAACAATATAACAGCTATATTGTTCAGAACTAAAGCAATAAAGTAGAAAAAGTAGCTTTAATGAGACAATCCGACTTAATTGGCTTGTTTAGGTTGATCTGGTGAAGGAGTGAACTTTCAAGCCTGGTTGTTTAAGCCAGACTGGAGTACTCAGTTCCAAAGGAGAAAAAGATCCATTCTCATCTCCATTCTCAAAAACCAATCAACCATCAAACAACACTGCATCTTCATCTTCGCAAAAGAAAATGGTTTGACTTTCAGACCATTCCAAACCAACTGCAGATACACTTCCAAGGGGTATTTCTACACCCCAAATCACAGCCCGAAACTTTGAAATCAAACCTGCCTTCGTTAGTTTAATAGAAAGAAGTCAATTTAGTGGCAATGCCACAGAAGATCCCAACCTTCATATTCAAAAATTCTTTAACTATTGCTCCACAATTAGACAAACTGGAGTATCCCAAGAGCAGATTAAGGAAATGCTCTTTCCCTTCTCTTTAACAGGAAAGGCTAAACTTTGGATCAATAGCCTTGACCGAGTTGCCTTAGGAATAACCGACTGGGATAGTCTAGCTCTTGCCTTCTATCAAAAGTACTTCCCACCAGAACGAACCGCACTCTTACGGAGTCAAATCACTGGATTCCGTCAGAGAGGCGATGAAAGCCTTTATGAGGCATGGGAAAGGTACAAAGAATTACAAAGAGAATGCCCTCATCATGGCCTTGATTCATGGTTCTTAGCTATCACCTTCTACAACGGTTGTCGTGGTGAATCGCGTCGTATCCTCGACTCCGCTAACAATGGTCGTTTCGATCAGATCGATGTACAAATAGCTAGTGCAACTATCGAGTCAATGGCAATTCACGACTCTCAGTATAGCAACTCACGTGCTATGCCGCTCAAAACCAAGCAGAAAGATTTAAGCAAAGTAGCACTCCTAGAAGCCCAATTAGCCCTTCTGCAGCAACAAGTAGGAAGCTCTTCCCAATCCAAGCAACATGTTAACGTCACTAACCACGTAGTGGTATGTGAGAGATGTGGGGTTGGAGGACACAGTTTTCAAGAATGTAGGAGTTCGCTAGAGCAAGTCAATGCCTACCTAGCATACAGGCAGGGCAATGCTTTCTCAAACTTCTATAATGAGAACACAAAGAACCATCCTCTTTTGTTCTACAAAAGCATCAACATTCAGAATCCCCACCATCAGATTCAACAACCATTCATACCACATCAACAGAAGCCCTATAATCCACCTGGTTTTCAAAACCAGAGACTTCCATTTCAACCTAACTTCAATCAACCTTACCAACACCATCCTCAACACCAACCACCCCAAAAATCAAAGCCAACCCAACGACTCAAGCCTGAGCAAAATTGAATCCATGCTTCTCCAAGTTGTTCAAAAACAAGATTCAATGTTTGCTCAACTTCAAAACAGTGATCAAGCTCAAAATGCTTCCATCAAGATGCTTGAAACTCAAATGGCCCAATTGGCTGCCTCTAATACCCAAAGGAAACAAGGCCAACTCCCACCTCATGGTGAACAACCGAGGGACACCGCTAATGCTATCACCCTTAGGAGTGGTACCACTTATAAGGAACCTCAGCAAACCATGGAAACAATAGTTGAGCTAACACCAGTAGAGAGCCAAAACGATTCCCAACCATCCACCGCTAACGAAGCGGAAAACAAAGAAAAGAAGGATGAACCTGTGAACGAACCCATCAAAATCCAAGTTCCATTTCCCCAACGCTTGAGGAGAAATCATAAGGAAACCCAGTTTAGAAAATTCATGGAAGTGGTCAAAAACCTCCAGGTAACGGTTCCCTTCACTGAATTGATCACTCAAATCCCTTCTTACACAAAATTCATGAAGGATATCTTAACTAAGAAGAGGACTTTAGATGATGTTGAAATCATAGCATTCACAGCTGAGTGCAGTGCTTTGATGCAAAATAAGTCCCCTCCTAAGTTAAAGGATCCCGGTAGTTTCTCGATACCTTGCACTATAGGCACCTACACAATCGAATAAAGTCTTATGCGATCTAGGTGCCAGTGTAAGCGTCATGCTCTATTCCATATGTGAAAAGTTGAATATAGGAATTCTCAAATGCACCAGTGTCACTCTGCAAATGGCAGACCGTTCTTTAAAACAACCTATGGGAGTTTTAGAAGACGTGCCTGTCAAAGTAGGAAAGTTTTTCATTCCCGTCGATTTCATCGTGCTAGATATGGCTGAAGATTCTCAAATCCCTATTATTTTAGGAAGGCCATTTTTACACAATGCCGGAGCAGTAATCGATGTTAAGAATGGAAAACTGACACTAGAAGTAGGTGATGATAAAGTCATCTACAACTTGAACAATGCAATGAAAAGCCCCATGCTAGAGGAG
>JAIUZE010006729.1:0-39655 GCA_022085475.1 Heliosperma pusillum
ATATATACACAAACAACATTATAACAACCACAAACAAGTTAGGCCTCCACGAAAATCCGCCTTCAGGTCCTTATCACTCCAGCCTAAACCCGTCAATGTACATTTCGGGTCACTAGTAAACATGTACTTGTGATTTATGATACATGAAAAAATTCGGCAGCAATTCCCTTAAGTTCTCAAAATACACAATGTAGAAGAAATAATTACTTCACATATGTATTTCGAGAACATTAAAGTATTTGTTACCAAACTCTTTTCTGATTAATAAATCTCAAGTACGTGTTCACCACCTAAGTGACTTGAAATGTACAAAGACACTCCCAAAACGGGGACTATCCAAGGGTACTAGGTCATCAACAACAACATTAACAAACAATTTCAACATGAAACAATAATATTGACATCAATATTAACAATAATTTTACATGGTTAATCTTGAAAATTATAAAAAACAAACATTAACATAATTTACATAACTAGCTAACTTTTAATAACATAGTTACATAACTAACATTTCCTTCTAACTTTTAAGCACATAACACTTTTTAAAATATGGTAAATACTTCACAACCTATTATTTCAACATAAACATCAACAATAAAATCAACATCAACAATAATTTCAACATAAATAACAACAATGGTTATTATCCTAGGGTCAATTAACACAATATAAAAAAAATCTGAAATTTACCTATTCAAAAGAAGAGAAGAAAAAAAAATATACGGACGAAAGCGGTGACCGGAGCACTAGCTGGCCGGAAACTGGAAGAAAAAAGAAACATAAAATATAAATTACACACATGAATAATAATAATAATAATAATAATAATAATAATAATAATAATAATAATAATAATAATAATAATAATAATAATAATAATACAAAAAAGGGGGAGAAGATGAGAACATACCAGGTGGAAGGGTGGTGACGACGCCGGAGGAGGACGCCTGAAGGAGACGACGGAAGCGCAGGTAGGCAGGAGGGAGAAAGAGAAAGAAGAAGAAAAAGAACGGAAGGAAGGGGACGCCGGAGGAAGGCCGGAGGGAGAAGGGAAGCGTCGCCGGAGAGGGAAGGTGGGGGACGCCGGAGGGAAGGCCGAGAAAGCTGGAGGCAGGAGGAGGGAGAAAGAGAAAGAAGAAGAAAAGGAGGGATGAAGGAGGGAAGGTGGACGCCGGAGAGAGGCTGGGAGGAGAGGTCCGATCGCCAAAGGCAGGGGCTGCCCTAGGGCCAGTAGGGATGGCAATGGATAGGATCTGGATAGGGTCCTATAAGATCCAGATCCAGATCCATATTGTATATGTTGGATCCAGATCCGCCCCATATCCGCAGGGTCCAAAATTTTCAGATCCATATCCAGATCCGTGGATCAGGGTAGGATTAGGGTCCCAAATGGATCTGATCGTTTTCAAAAATATTTTATTAAATTATTCATCTTTTAAATTTAATTTTTCTATTAAAATTACATAAAATGTATTAGAATGTTTAATAAGATTATAAGTATACATTATATCAACATTTAGCATAATAAAGTAACTAATAACCGCGTAAGTTATTATTTGGATGAGGAAAAAGTTAATTTACAAATATTTAAATTGTATTATAAATTTAGAATGACCTATGAAATAAGTAAAATGACATATGAGAGTTGATTAAATTAGAAAACATTAGCATTACAAACTTTAGTTATCCTTTTATAATTAAAATAAATTAAAAAATAAAAGATATGGATCCGTGGGTAGGGTCATGATCTTAACAACAAGATCCATATCCAGATCCGCGTAAATTTTTTAGGACCCATATCCGACCCATATCCACTGGATCCATAAAAATGAGATCCATATCCGCTCCACCAGGGTCCGGATCCGCGGATCTGGATAGGGTCATGGATCCATTGCCATCTCTACCTAGGGGTGGTCGCCGGTGGTGTTGTGGGTGTCGCCGGAGTTCAATTTGGGGTTTTAGGGTTTGGGTAGATTTTAGGAAAATGTTAATAAGATTGGGAAAGTGGTCGCGTGATTTGGATTTTATGTTCAGCCTTTTTGTGACGAAAATTCCGTCACATAAAGTCAAAGGTTGACCAATTTGACTTTTTGTGACGAAATTTCCGTCACAAATATTGACCATCTTGACATTTTGCGACATAATTTTCGTCACAAAAGTTGTCTATTTTGACTTTTTGTGACTGAATTTCCGTCACATGTTAAACTCACAAGATTAAAATGTATCACATTCAGTCAACCAATGTGACGGAAATTACGTCACAAAAAGTCAAATTAGTCAACTTTTGTGACGGAAATTCCGTCGCAAAAGTTGACTATTTTGACTTTTTGTGACAGAATTTCCGTCACATGTTAAACTCACAAGATTAAAATGTATCCCATTCAGTCAACCAATGTGACGGAAATTTCGTCACAAAAAGTCAAATTAGTCAACTTTTGTGATGGAAATATTCCGTCACAAATGTTGACTAATTTGACTTTTTGTGACGAAATTTCCGTCACAAAAATTGACTAATTTGGCTGGTTGTGACGGAATTTCCGTCACATGTATTAACTCACAAGACCAAAAGGTATCCCCTTCACTCAACACATGTGACGGAAATTTCGTCACAAAATAGTGAACTTGGTCAAATATTGTGAGGGAAATTCCGTCATATATATTTATAAGTTTGACCTTTGTAACGGAAATTACGTCACAATTCTTTGGGGCCATTGACTTTGTCAATGCGCCATATTTGTTTGACGGAACATCCGTCACAAATTTTGGCGCCATGATTTTTGTGACGGAATTTCCGTCACAAACATATTTCCGTCACAATTCTGTCAAAATTCCGTCAAAATTGCGCAATGTTTAACGGACAAACTTTCTGTCACAAATTTTCCGTCACTATCCCGTGTTTATTTAGTAGTGATCCATGCCCGTATCATCCTCTCCACTTGAATGGAATTGACCTCAATTTGGCTATTCCATCATCGTCGAGGTAAGGTGATAAATCTCCGACATTAAATGTAGCATGCACTCCATAATCTCCAGGAAGTTCTATTTTATAAGCATTATCATTGACTTTCCCTATCACTTTATATGGTCCATCAGCATGGGGAATTTGCTTATTTTTCCTCTTGTTTGGAAATCGTTCCTTACGCATTTGCAACCATACTAAATATCCTTGTTCAAACATTCGACTTTTCCTGTGTTTATTGGCTCGTTTCTTGTACACATCATTGACTGTCTCAATGTGCTTTTTAACTTGCTCATGTAATTTCAACATCGACTTCAATTTCGACTCTACATCATCATGTACAAGCTCCGTACGAGGCAAAGGAAATAACTCCAATGGCATGTAAGGATTAACCCCATAAACAATTTCAAATGGTGAGTGTTTCATTGCATACGCGGGAAAGCTATTCTAAGCGACTTCCGCGTGAGGGAGTTTCAAATCCCAATCCTTTTGTGTCTTGCTAACGAGCCCACGTAACATTGTGCCGAGGATTCGATTTGTTACTTCAGTTTGCCCATCTGTGTCTGTGGGTGGTTAGAAGTACTAAATATTAACTTGGTTCCCACTTTCCAAAAGCAACTTAAAAATTTCACGTCACGGTAAAAAACAATAGTACGTGGTATACCATGTAGCCACACCACCTCTTGGAAAAAAAGTTAGCCACATTACTAGCGTCATCCACCTAAAGACATGGAATAAAATGCGCCATTTTTGAAAATCGATCGACGACGACGACCATAATAGCATCCTTACCCCGTTATGTGTGAGGCAATGCGATGATAAAATCCATTGACACATCTTCCCACGGTCAATCCGGGACTGGCAGTGCCTTATATTCTCTTGGACTGAACTTGGTTTTAGCGTAATGGCATGTTGCGCACTTACTTATAATATTCTTAACATCCCCCAACATTTTCGGCCAAAAGAAATGATTCCGTAATATTTCGATGGTCTTTTGGACGCCAAAGTGACCCGCTAAACCCCCTCCATGGGCTTCTCGAATTTATAGCTCTCGAATAAGGTGCTTCAGTACACACAAACAATATGCTTTAAAGAGAAACCCGTCTTGTAACATAAATTCCTTCACCTCGCCTGACCCACATTCCTTATATATTTCACCAAAGTTGCCGTCAGTTTCATAATACCCTCTCAAAGCTTTCAAACCGAGCAAATTTAACTCCAAAGTAGCTAATTAAGAATAACGACGGGATAAGGCATTAGCAACAATATTAATTTTCCCGTCTTTATACTTAGATGAAAAAATAAATGACTGAAGGAACTCGGCCCATTTAGCATGAGGAAGGTTGAGTTTCTGTAACACCCGCAATTGTACCCTATTTTTATAGTAAAAATATTATACGGATACTTTTCAGCGAAATTTAGTTTTAGTTTAGAATTAAATTTCCCGTGTCTAATTTAGAATTTCCGAGTTCGTTTTCGGACTTTACGCGAGATTTCGAGTAAGCTACGTCTTAAGACGTTTTTTGGGCTTTTTCTCATATTTTCCACTTACTCCTTCATATACTCCCTCACAACCCTAACTCCCTCACATTCAATCTCCTTCTTCCTCACCAAGTAAACCCCAAATCCCTAGCCTCCATATTTGATCAAACTTAGAATCGTCACTACTTATTCATTTCTCGCTCAAATTCACCTAAGTTCGTCTTATTCTTTCCCTCTCATCGTCCTCTATCCGTATTGGTAATAAAATTACCGTCTTTCTCGTTTTTCAATTTATCCGTCTTTCTCAAAGGTGAATTATATTCATCTTTTATTATCTAATTGTAGGTGGTGAAGACGCGAAAAGAGGACATCGAGGCGGATTGAAGACGCGAAAAGGTAACGGTGAAGGGTTACTCGATATCATTTACATGTTTTATGTGTTTTCTATGTTAGAAATCGTATTTAGAATAAGGTTAGTAATCATAGGAATTGTGTTATTGATATGGTTGTTGTTAGTTTTTAATTGATATGAGAATTGATGGCTTGTGTTGATAAATGATGATTGTTGTATGTTATTGACAAGTTGAAAGAAATGAGGATCGCGTGCCCGAGACAGGACGCTGGCAGCGTCCATTGACGCTGGCAGCGTTGCCTGGCGCTGGCAGCGTTTCTTGCTGCCAGATTTTTCCAAAGTTGAACCTTTGAATTCTATTCCCGCCTTGACTTTCCTTGACCCTTTGGACTTAGTTTTCTTGCATGATGATTTGTTTGTAGGCCACTCCAATTGACGGGTTTGGGTCTTGGGTCTCGGGTTTGACTTTGACTTTTGTTGACTTTCGGGTTTGACTTTGAATATTAATGTTTCGAATATATGATAATCCATTCGCTTGTATCGCATGTTTTGTGACGGTTTTTGGTATTTTCCACTTTGAGTCGATTTTTACACATGTTACGGTTTGAGCACTAATTTCCTACGTGTTGTGTACTCTCATTCCCTTGGCTACCTCCACGTTCGTAAGACTGAAATGTCGGAACAGGGAGTGTATCCTTACTGCTTGATTGCATGTGTTAGTGGGCATATGACGACGTTGTTGGGAGGCGAACGTTTTGCGTTGATCGACCCGGCCGTCAAATGTTGTATACTTGCGAGGTGGTATCATTTGCATGTAGCGTACCGCTTGTTATGAGGCTTGTGCTCTTTTCCGCCTCTTTCGTGAATGTCGACCGAATTTGGGGTACTCGGCGTCTATGACTGACCGAGTCTTGGATGCGAAATGTCATCGCATGTCGAATCGGAAAACGTTTATTCCGAGAGTCTGGCCAGGTTTAGACCCGTATTATTATTGTCGTCCTACCGGGAGGAAATTAGTCTACATATACGAAATATAGCATCGTGTATGCGTTCACGGAAATTTTGTATCCCGTGGATGCCTTTTAATCATACTTGCCATTTACACGGTGCTAGTGCGTGTCATTTACCGTGAGAGATGTCGTCAACGTCTTGTACGTTTGGTTGTATGATTATATGATTGATTATTTGTAATCATTGGATGACTTGGCATGGTTTGTTTGTTGAGTCTCAATCTTATCAAACTTACGCCGCTAACGGTGAGATGCAAGCCGTAGTGAGTGTGTATGGTTGCCTAAGAGTGTCTTCCCCGAGCCTTTCTATAATATGATGGTTACGGTTTTGTACTTCATGTATCGATATCCATATGTATTAAATTGTCTATTTATCCTTCTCGTACTTCACATGTATATCTATATATGCATGCTTCTACTTTCGTATTTCCGTTTATGTACGTTTAATGTGATATGGCTGGGAGAACCCGGAGTTACTCCTCACTGATTGTGGCGTTCATGTTTTTCATGGATGAACAGGTTGTGCTTGCTTGGATGGCTTTTGCTTGTGGTATTTTGGGTTTGCGTGTGAGCTAGCGGGCGTTGGCCTGGATGAATCACCCCTAGACGATTTTTAGCTAGTTGCTAATAACCTTGTTACTTGATCACATTTTGAGAGACTACGTCTCTTTGTAGTATATTCTATCTTAGCTTGTATTTATTTGACATTCCTCGTACTTCTATCTTGCATGTAAAAAGTTTTAAAAACACTGTATTTTCCGCTATATTAATCACATGCTTGTATGTTTTATTTCCGCATTCGCGAGGGTTGTCACTGTTGGTATCAGAGCTTTTTATCGCTCCCGATGCACACACGTGAACCCTAAACATAAACTACTTGACCTTGAAATAATAAATGAGAGATGGGTAGAAGTTAAGGATTTTACTTGGTAGTGTATTTGGTTATGCTAAGTGTTAGGATTAACTTGTTTTGTTTTGTTTCTTATGAAGATGGTTAGATCTCGAGTAGTAGAGAATGTTATGCTAGAAGCTCTTACGCAAGTGTTGAAGAATCAACAAGATGCGGCGATTGCTCTAGCCAACCAAGTTCCCCCTCGTAGAGAAGATAACCATCAAGGAGGCTACGCTTGGGTAGCTGGTCAAATAGCCAGAAGTAAGATTATACCTTATGGTGGAGAGCCGGACCCTACCGAATTATCGGAATGGTTCCGAGAAATGGAGAAGCAATTTGATCTATACCAAGTCCGTGAACAGGACAAGGTAAGGATTGCAAAGCACTTCCTTGTAAGGGAAGCAAATAATTGGTGGGCGATTACAAGCGCCACCGCTACTCTTGAAGATGATTTCAATTGGGCTTGTTTCAAAGCTCTAGTTGAAGGTCGATTTTATCCTAAGGAGCTAAAGCAACAAAGGCTCAAGGAATTTATTGACTTCAAGCAAGGTGACTTGTCGGCGCAAGACTTCACTACGGAGTTCAACAAGCTTGCTCATTTTGCTCCGAGGCTTATCAAAGATGACGAGGATCGAGCTTTCTACTACCGCAACAAGCTTAGTGCTTTACTTCAAAGTAAGTGAGGAGGAATACTACTTCCTTTGGGGATTTATATGATGATGCTTTATGGGCCGAGAACTCCATGAAGGCCATTAGGGATGAAGCTATGATGAAGAATCCCTCTCCTTCTTTCACTCCTAGGCCAAATGTCTATGGGAAGAGACCGTTTACTCCGTCTTCCTCCAACTCTTATGCTAACAAGAGGAGATTCAATCCTCCTTCAAATGCAAATACAAGAGCTCCCGCCCCTTTCATTCCCCGAGCTACTTCTAATGTGGCTCATAGGCCATATGCTCCTCCTCAAGCTCAAGGTCGCTTATGCAACTGTTGTAGACTTCCATATCATCCCGGTGTAGCTTGTTACAACCGACCTTATATTTGCTTCTTTTGCCAAACGAGTGGTCACCGCTATGATGATTGCCCCGATCGTAAGTTGCCCCCTCCAATTGCCAAACCTAAGGGTTCTATCTTCGTTCTGAGCCGAGCCGAAGCCGATGCTCATCCGGAGATAATTACGGGTATGTTCTCAATTTTAGAGAAACCGTATCTTATTCTATTTGATACCGGTACTTCTATGTCCTTTGTGTCTTCGACTTATGCTAATAAATTATCTATCGAGCTTACTTCTAGTGAGGATACTCCCATATCCTTACCATCCGGAGAAATTATCTCTTGTTCTACTCTTTATCCAAATGCTCCAATCTCTATTTCGGGTGCTATCTTTCCCGCAAATCTCCTTAAGTTTCCTCTAGGAGAGTTCGATATAATTCTAGGTATTGATTGGTTAGAATTGTATCATGCTAGGTTCGAGTGTCGAGATCAAAAGATTTATTTAAAGAGTCCTTTAGGAGTTAGAATAACCTATAAGGGATCTCATCCCCGAAAAGGTGTGTCTTTGATTTCCGCTATGAAATTGGTAAGTATGGTAAGAAAGGGTCACCAAGCATACTTGTGTATTGTGACTTCTTCAACTACCTCTTTGCCAAATATTGAAGATGTGCCTATATTTCGTGAATTTGTTGATGTATTCCCTGAAGACTTGCCCGGGATTCCTCCCGAGCGTGATGTTGAATTTTCTATTGATCTTGTACCTGGTTCCGGACCCATAGCCAAAGCTCCTTACCGTATGGCTCCAACCGAGTTGAAAGAGTTAAGGAAGCAGCTTGATGATATGATTGAGAAGGGTTTCATTCGACCAAGTGCCTCGCCTTGGGGTGCTCCCTTTCTTTTTGTGAAGAAGAAAGATGGTTCTATGAGGCTTTGTATTGATTACCGTGAGCTGAACCGAATTACCATCAATAATAGGTATCCTTTGCCAAGAATTGAAGATTTGTTTGATCAACTAAAGGGTGCTTCAACTTTTTCCAAGATCGATTTGAGATCCGGTTATCACCAAATTCCTGTTCGTGATGCCGATATTCCGAAGACCGCTTTTAGTACAAGGTATGGTCATTATGAGTTCAAGGTGATGCCATTTGGATTGACAAATGCTCCCGCTATTTTTATGGATCAAATGAACCGCACTTTTAGTGAGTACCTTGATAAATGTGTGGTGGTGTTCATTGACGACATCCTTATTTTCTGCAAGACCGAAGAAGAGTATGCTATTCATCTAAGGACTATTTTGGGTGTTCTTCGTCGTCAGAAGTGGTTTGCCAAATTCTCCAAGTGTGAATTTTGGTTACCTAAGGTGTCCTTTCTTGGGCATGTAATTTCTAAAGTAGGTGTAATGGTGGATCCTTCTAAAATTGAGGCCGTTGTTGATTGGAAGAGTCCGACCGATGTAAGAGAAGTTCGAATTTTTATTGGTTTAGCTGGTTATTACCGTAGATTTGTCAAGGATTTCTCCAAGCTTGCTAGACCAATGACCCAATTGTTGAAGAAGGAAACCAAGTTCCTATGGACTGAAGCTTGTGAAGCCGCTTTTCAAGAGTTAAAGAAAAGGTTGACTACCGCTTCAGTGTTGACTTTACCTGAAGATGGAGTAGACTTTGATGTCTATTGTGATGCTTCCAAGATGGGTTTGGGTTGTGTACTTATGCAAAGTAGGAAAGTGGTGGCTTATGCTTCGAGACAGTTGAGAGTTCATGAAGTGAACTATCCTACTCATGATTTGGAGTTGGCCGCCGTTGTTCATGCTTTGAAAGTGTGGAGACACTACCTTATTGGTGTTCCTTGTCGTATATTCACCGATCACAAAAGCTTGAAGTACATATTTACTCAAAAAGAGTTGAATATGAGACAAAGAAGATGGTTGGAATTGGTGAATGATTATGATTTTGAGTTGTTGTACTATGAAGGGAAGGCAAATGTGGTTGCCGATGCTCTTAGTAGGAAATCTTCTCATTCCTTGAATGTTATGTCGGTTTTGACTGTTGATCTTAGTATTGAGTTTCGAAAGATGAAGTTGGAATTCGTGGAACGTGGATTTGATTATATTGGTGCTATGACTGCCAAACCTGTTTTCCTCCGTGAGATCCGCGAAAGCCAAGTTGATGATCTTACCTACAAGTCTATTCAAGCCAAACTTCTAGAAGGAAAAGCTAAAGATTTCAAGTTTGATGATAAAGGTGTTCTTCGATTCCATGGCCGTTTGTTTGTTCCTAATGCTCTTGACTTGAGAAAGCGAGTTCTTGATGAAGCTCACCTTTCCCCTTATTCTATTCACCCCGGTGGTGATAAGATGTATAAAGATTTGAAGCTACAATTTTGGTGGCCGAATTTGAAAGGCGATGTTGTGTCTTATGTTGGAAGATGTCTTACTTGCCAATAAGTGAAAATTGAACACAAGAGACCCGGTGGATTGCTACAACCTTTGGATATTCCTCTATGGAAATGGTAATCTATTTCTATGGATTTTGTCATGGCTTTGCCAAGGACCGTTGGAATTAAAGATGTCGTTTGGGTTGTTGTAGATCGTTTGACCAAGTGTGCTAGATTCATTCCGATCAAAGAGACATGGAGTTTAGATCGACTAGCGAAAGCCTATGTTGATGAGAATTTTAGATACCATGGTGTTCCCAAGGAGATTATATCCTACCGAGATCCGAGGTTTTGTTCGAGATTTTGGAAGGCTTTACAAGAAGCCATGGGTAGTAAATTGTTGATGAGTACCGCATTCCATGCTGCTACCGATTGTCAGACCGAGAGGACTATTCAGACTTTAGAAGACTTGCTTAGGGCTTGTGCACTCGACTTCCAATCTAGTTGGGAAAAGAGTCTACCGTTGGTGGAGTTTTCTTACAACAATAGTTATCATGCCTCGATCAAGATGGTTCCTTATGAAGCTCTTTATGGAAGAAAATGTCGAAGTCCTATATTTTGGAATCAATTGAGTGATGTTCGTGACTTAGGTCCCGACGTTCTTGTTGAAACCATTGATCATTTGAAGGTCATTCGTGATAGAATGAAAGCCGCTCAAGATCGACAAAAGTCTTATGCCGATATCCGAAGAAGACCGTTAGAATTTGAAGTTGGAGATAAGGTGTTTTTGAAGGTATCTCCGATGAAGGGTGTTAAAAGGTTTGGTGTAAAGGGTAAATTGAGCCCGAAATACATTAGACCCTTTGATGTTGTGAAAAGGATTTGTGCCGTTGCTTACAAGTTGGACTTACCCCCGAATTTGGCTAAGGTTCATGATGTATTCCATGTTTCTCAATTGAGAATGTACGTTAGTGATCCAAGCCATGTCTTTCAAATGGAAATGCCCGAGCTTGAACAGAATTTGTCCTTTGAAGAGAAGCCGATCCGCATTCTAGATCGCAAGGATAAGAAGTTGAGAAATAAAGTGGTGCCTTTTGTGAAAATTTTGTGGAGATGTGCCAATGTTGAAGAAGAGACGTGGGGAACGGAAGCTTCTATGCGTATTAAATATCCAAGCTTATTCGATTAAGGTATCTTTCTTTCGCTCAAGTTTCGAGGGCGAAACTTTTTAAAAGGTGGGTTGATTGTAACACCCGCAATTGTACCCTATTTTTATAGTAAAAATATTATACGGATACTTTTCAGCGAAATTTAGTTTTAGTTTAGAATTCAATTTCCCGCGTCTAATTTAGAATTTCCGAGTTCGTTTTCGGACTTTACGCGAGATTTCGAGTAAGTTATGTCTTAAGACGGTTTCTTGGGCTTTTTCTCATATTTTCCACTTACTCCTTCATATACTCCCTCACAACTTTAACTCCCTCACATTCAATCTCCTTCTTCCTCACCAAGTAAACCCCAAATCCTTAGCCTCCATATTTGATCAAACTTAGAATCGTCACTACTCATTCATTTCTCGCTCAAATTCACCTAAGTTCGTCTTATTCTTTCCCTCTCATCGTCCTCTATCCGTATTGGTAATAAAAATACCGTCTTTCTCAAAGGTGAATTATATTCATCTTTTATTATCTAATTGTAGGTGGTGACCTCCAAGACCTCGACAAAGACTACTTCTTGATAGAAGAGGACATCGACGCGGATTGAAGACGCGAAAAGGTAACGGTGAAGGGTTACTCGATATCATTTACGTGTTTTATGTGTTTTCTATGTTTAAAATCGTATTTAAAATAAGGTTAGTAATCATAGGAATTGTGTTATTGATATGGTTATTGTTAGTTGTTAATTGATATGAGAATTGATGGCTTGTGTTGATAAATGATGATTGTTGTATGTTATTGACAAGTTGAATGAAATGAGGATCGCGTGCCCGAGACAGGACGATGGCAGCGTCCATAGACGCTGGCAGCGTCGTGAGGACGCTGGCAGCGTTGCCTGGCACTGGCAGCGTTTCTTGCTGCCATATTTTCCCAAAGTTGAACCTTTGAATTCTATTCCCGCCTTGACTTTCCTTAACCCTTTGGACTTAGTTTTCTTGCATTAATGATTTGTTTGTAGGCCACTCCAATTGACGGGTTTGGGTCTTGGGTCTTGGGTCTCGGGTTTGACTTTGACTTTTGTTGACGGGTTTGACTTTGAATATTAATGTATCGAATATATGATAATCCATTCGCTTGTATCTCATGTTTTGTGACGGTTTTTGGTATGTTCCACTTTGAGTCGGCTTTTACACATGTTACGGTTTGAGCACTAATTTTCTACGTGCTTTGTACTCTCATTCCCTTGGCTACCTCCACGTTCGTAAGGCTGGAATGTCGGAACGGGGAGTGTATCCTTACTACTTGATTGCATGTGTTAGTGGGCATATGACAACGTTGTTGTGAGGCGATTGCTTTGCGTTGATTGACCCGGCCGTCAAATGTTGTCTACTTGTGAGGTGGTGTCATTTGCATGTAGTGTACCGCTTGTTATGAGGCTTGTGCTCTTTTCCGCCTCTTTCGTGAATGTCGACCGAATTTGGGGTACTCGGCGTCTATGATTGACCGAGTCTTGGATGCGAAATGTCATGGCATGTCAAATCGGAAAACATTTATTCCGAGAGTCTGGCCAGGTTTAGACTAGGACCGTATTATTATCGTCGTACTACCGGGAGGAAATTAGTCTACATATACGAAATGTAGCATCGTGTATGCGTTCAGGGAAATGTTGTATCCCGTGGATGCATTTTAATCATACTTGCCATGTACACGGTGCTAGTGCGTGTCATTTACCGTGAGAGATGTCGTCAACGTATTGTACGTTTGGTTGGATGATTATATGATTGATTATTTGTAATCATTGGATAACTTGGCATGGTTTGTTTGTCGAGTCTCAATCTTATAAAACTTACGCCGCTAACGGTGAGATGCAAGCCCTAGTGAGAGTGTATGGTTGCCTATGAGTGTCTTCCCCGAGTCTTTCTATAATATGATGGTTACGGTTTTTTACTTCATGTATCGATATCCATATGTATTGAATTGCCTATTTATCCTTCTCGTACTTCACATGTATATCTATATATGCATGCTTCTACTTTCGTATTTCCGTTTATGTACGTTTAATGTGATATGGCTGGGAGAACCCGGAGCTACTCCCCACTGATTGTGGCGTTCATGTTTTTCATGGATGAACAGGTTGCTTGCTTGGATGGCTTTTGCTTGTAGTATTTTGGGTTCGGGTGTGAGCTAGCGGGCGTTGGCCTGGATGAATCACCCCTAGACGATTTTTAGCTAGTTGCTAATAACCTTGTTACTTGATCACATTTTGAGAGACTACGTCTCTTTGTAGTATATTCTATCTTAGTTTGTATTTATTTGACATTACTCGTACTTCTATCTTGCATGTAAAAAGTTTTAAAAACACCGTATTTTCCGCTATATTAATCACATGCTTGTATGTTTTATTTCCGCATTCGCGAGGGTTGTCACATTTTCTGCTGGCCATTTATATACTTCGAAGACTCATGATTAGAATATAATATTAAATGAATCGGGCGCAAATAGTGACTCTTGTCCCGCCTTAATTTTATGAAAAATAAGCAATTGGCCGCTTTGCTTGTATTAAAACGGCACAATCCCAACCTCGCTTACATCACTCTCGACCTCGAATAGCTGAGAGAAGTCTGGCAAGGCGAGAACAGGAGCCTCACAAAGCCTTCTCTTTATTGCCTCAAATGCTCCTTGCGCGGCTTCACTCCATTGAAAGGACCCTTTCTTAAGACTCTCGGTTATGGGACTTGTTATAATACTGAAATTCCGAATAAAACGACGATAAAAGGATGCCAAAACATAAAAGAACAAACTTCAGTAACGGTCTTTGGGTTTGCCCATAATCGTATGGCCTAAATCTTTTTGGTTGAGGGATACTCCTTCTTTAGAAACAACGTACCCAAATAAAACCATTGTACCAACCAAGAAAGAACATTTTTCCATCTTTCCATACAATCGTTTTGCTCGTAGCACCTCAAACACCCGCCTAAGATGACGAGATGTTCTGCCAGACTTTGACTATAAATTAATATGTCATCCAGATAAACTACAACAAATTTTCCCAAAAATGACTTTAATACCTTGTTCATCAATATCATGAATGTGCTTGGGGCGTTGGTTAGCCCGAAAGGCATGCCGAGCCACTCATATAGACCATGTTTGGTCTTAAACGCGATTTTCCATTCATCACCTTCCCGCATCCGAATTTGATAATACTCGCTTCTTAAATCGATTTTAGAAAATATGACGGAACCATGAAACTCATCAAGCATATCATCTAGTCGAGGTATCGGAACACGATATTTGATGGTGATATTGTTTACCGCTCGAATATCGATACACATCGTCCAAGACCCGTCCTTCTTAGGAACTAATAATGCATGAACGACTGTACATGGACTTAAAATTTCTCGAACATACCCCCGTCGCATTAATTCCTCAATTTGTCGTTGCAAATCCTTGGTCTCTTCGAGATTACATCGATAGGGTGCTTTGTTAGGGAGAGATGTTCCCGGTATTAAATCAATTTGGTGTTCGATTCCCCTTATTGGGGGCAAACTAGGTGGGAAATCCGCAGGGAATACGTTATTAAATTCTTCTAATAGGGGCTGAACTAGGGGGTTGAACTCACCTTCTTTCTTAGGCTCGACCACCTCATTTGTTACCAACACATAAGCGCTATCACCGTGATATAATAACTTGCTTAATTTCCTGATTATTTGCGAACATTGACAAGCTAGGCTTCTTCTTTCGGGTAGAATGCATTGTCCTAATAGCTTATGGCGACATTGGTTTTAAAACCACTTTCTTACCATATAACAACAATACATACTCGTTGCTGAGTCCTCGGTGAATTACGTCTCTATCGAATTGCCAAGGCCGACCTTAAAGCATGTGACACGCATCCATAGGAATGATGTCACATAAGACATCATCCTTGTTTGGGCCCATAGCAAAACCAACTCTGACTTGTTTCATTACTATTATTGTACTACCACCGTCTAGCCAGTGAAGAGTATACGGTTTGGGATGGGCTATTGCTGTCAAAGCTAATTTATCTGCTAGGTTGGTCCAGGCAACGTTAGTGCAGATCCCACCATCGATAATTACAGTGCACCACCTATTATTGACATGACACTTTGTATGAAATAATTTATCTCTTTGCTCACTTACAATAGGCTCGGTTTGTGCCTTCAACGTACTTTTGACAAATTCTGCTCATATCCTATGACTGGCTGTTTATCCTTAGCTTGAGGAGCCAGATGGACAAATGATCTCGAGTTTGTGCTCAAATCAGTACTTGAACCTGCCACTGTTTTGGGTTCTTCGGGTCTGTTCCACGAGAGTGATCGTGGGGTACTGTTAATCTGGACACGACTTACCTTAGACTGCGCCTCGTCTTTCAAACATAAGTTGGTTAACATAACCAACGAGGAGTATAGGTGTAGGTCAATATTGTGAGCGATGGGTGTAAATACCTCAGTTCTACACCTTCCGCCAACCACCCAGTGATGATTGGGCCGCATGTTTAGTACTCAAAACGATTTATGACATTTTGTAAGTTTATCGTTAAGTGATAGCTCAAACACTTGTGTCTACCCCTTGGTCGTCATCTACGCACCGGTACGGTCGTTTTGACCGTCATTAGAGTTCATTTGTGGTCCAGGTCGAAAACCGCTTCATTTTCTAGAAACCGTTTTAAAATGCCGAGTCGGAACGCTCAAAGATTTTCTGGATATTTATTAAATCTTCAAATTCTATTCTTTTTATGTAAAATATATCTTGTCTCTTTTTAAAAGGAAGTATAGATCTACCGTAATTCCATAATGGAAACGTGGAAATCTTTCTTCCGCAGAAGGAAACCTCTGGGGAAATAACGCAGCAGGTGCTGCGTCCCTTTGAAAGATTGCAGCTCCTACTGCGCCCGTTCTCCAACTTGTTTTCTCTGTTTTCAGAATATTTTCGTTATAAGTTTGATATATTCCAAAACTCTTCCTATTTTCTAGTATAACATGAGAGCTTCGATCTCATTTTTTTGGCACGCGAGTGTTCTGCCCTTCTCTTCTCTCTTTGCATTCTAGACTTTGTTCTAAGCTTTCGACACCTACGTGCTTGATCAATCAACCATGTAAGCTCAGATCCTTCTTGGTACTCGTCGAGTTGCATGACCGACCAAATTTGACCACTACACAATCAACTAATTCAATCAACTTAAATCCTCTAACGAGGATACTTTTGACGTACATCCGAGTCGAGCAATCACTAAACATTAACTTAGTTAATCTCGTTTCGTCAAACATGTAAGTCTGAAGGTGTAAATCCCATCTTTTATTTGTATTATTTTTTTTTCCACTCAATTAATGTAAGATTCACGCCAGAAGTAAGTTTAAAATCAATTTTTAAAACCAAAACCGTTTTAGCAGACATCAGACGTCGAGAAGAAACACGGTAGCAGCTGCGCCTCTTGGAAGGATCGCAGCGCATGTTGCGCCTCTTCAAGAAACTGCTCTGCTCCTTCTCTTCTTCTTCTTCCTCTGGTTCTTGCGATTTTGTTCTTTTCTTATTTTCGTTAAACCATATTTCAACATAATCTTTCATATAAAACGTTTCGTTCTTCACCTAAATTCCTAATAATTCGATATTAGCGAGTTTTCGTCTTTAAATAAAAATTGGGTGTTGGAGATTCGATTTGTTCATATCAAATCTCTAGAATTCGTTATTGATACAAATTATAATGTAATTAATATGTTAAATGACTTCTACTCGAGTTATAGGTCATAATCAATCGTAAATATACAAAAGAATGTTAACTACTTGCGATTCTGACTTCACAGTCAGAATTCAGCTCAAGAACATACATAATGAGCCTTGCGCCTCTTCCAGAGGACGCAGCTGTTGATGCGCCTATTCTGGGTTGACTTCTGTCCCTGAACTTCTGTTCTCGCTTTGACGTAACTTTAATTACCTAATTAACTAACTATTAGTCGTAATATCGCTCCTAATCTGTCTTTTAGTTTTCAAATATTTTCTGTTTATTCAAATCTCCGTTTCGAATATATTTCTGACGTAGATCCCGTAATCTGTTGTAATCTTATTTAGTCATTGTAATTGTATGATTTTGCTTTTCCCTCATATGTAACTAATTCTAAATCACCAATTTCGACATAATTTAGTGCTAATTACATGTTCACCGACATAGTCTAATTCACATGCTAGGATTAAAATGTTGGATGTGCATGCATATAATCGATAACATATCAAATACGAATGATTTCCCTAATCATTAGTAGAGGCCGCTATCGAGGCGGGTGGAATTAGGTGTTCGATTAAAGAGCGTCCTAATACATACCCTCACCCCTTACTCCAGATATCTGTGAACATCCGTGTTCATTGGCATCCATGAGAGTCATTCTAGACATAGAATGCTAAGGGTAACGAGTTCTTAGTGTTCATGTCATCACTTTGTGTCTTGACATGGCATAAAGTATTCGAACGGTTCCAATTTCCCATAATAATTTGTGGCGACTCCACAAATGTGTACCAAAGTTTGGCGACTTCGTTAGGGATAATACACTTACGTGTTACCCATGGTGAAACTTGAACAAGGTTAGAGAATAGTTTGTACGACACAGTTGTCGGTTTTCATTACTCGACCTTCTTAAGTCGTTTTATTCGGCCTTCCTAGGCCTAACCCAACCCATTTCGACCAATCGTCCCGTCTGGACGGTCCATGATAAGCGATTGACGTCAACCATACTGCGTTACATACTCATGTTAGTATCAAGAGCTTTCACTACTCGAGGAACTGGACTAGGAACCGACCTTACTCATGTTTGGCGCGCACCTCTCCACCGACCCAGGTTTGATTGCTTGGTATGGCAACCCACACTTTAAGCCAAAACCATTTTAAATGCACTCAGCATACCGTTATAATGAATATATAAATGTGTTTAACCTATACATGATCATCATTTTCTAAATAAAACCATGACGAACTTTTCAAAAAATAAAATCCTTTTCAAAACTGTAAAGCAATTTCAAAGGTGGCCAGAAGTAGCGCAAAATGAGTCAAAACTCTGCTCAAATATCCGGTCAAAATCATTTTTTCTCCACTTTGAGTCATCACTCCTACAACCACACTACAGTTGCTTAGGACAAACATTTCAAATCTTGTCATTTTCAAAACTCACTTAGCACAGTCGCACACTCCCACTTGACAAGTCGAGTCCTTTGGAGTAAGTGTGCTAGAATGGTCGATCATGTTTGGATTCGTCGTCGGTCTCTTGCCCCATTTTAAATATGCTAGGAAATTGTCAAGCGAGTGTTCATATAGCCGAGCCAAACCCGAATGGTAATGATCTAATCCTAGCTGCGCTTATCTGTCTCCAAACAAGTCAGGACCAAGCTTATGCTCACCTCAATGCCATTGAAGGCCGAATTGTTTCCCTAGAAACTAGGCTTCCTCCTGCATACATTCCTGATGCTAGTGTGCATGATAACCTTCCACCCATTTGTGGGATAGCTAGAATTTTATCCCCCACCTGTTCTTAATGAATTTGAAAAGCGAATCCAATAACTGGAGGAGCAACTAATGTACCTCAAGGGGGATGTCATCTACAGAGAAAATAATCGCAAATATGAAGCCGTAAGTACTCACTTGTCAACCAACTTCAACATGACTGACAACCCAAATTTCAAGGGGCATGAGAACCATGTGAATCACATTCGTGCCTTCAAAGATTATATGTCTATCAAAGGCATCAAACCCGATATGTTCCTAAGGATCTTTCCTTCATCTCTCGACACCATTCCTTAGCAATGGTTATATTATCACGAACATAAGAAAATTTCAACCTGGGACGATGTCGCAATCGAGTTTGCCAAGCAATACGCAGACAATGTTGAGATTCAAGTCTATATGCGTAGGATAAAGGTTCTTACCGAAAATGAGAAAGAAGGTTTCACCAAATTCCTATGTAGGTGGAGGAATATTAGCACACAACTTGTTGAATGTCCAGATGAAGCTACTCTTGTGGAAACGTTTATGGAAAATTTGAGAACTATTTATGCAAACCACCTGAGATACCAGAACATAAAGTCTTTCAAAGTCTTAACTGTTCTAGGAACAAGAATTGAGGGCGACATCTAAAAGGGGCTATTTGTCTTCACTATTTTAGCATTTTTTAATAAATAGGACCATCTTAGTCCTCTTTGAGTTGCCAAAAAACTGGAAAAGAAAAAGAGAGCACATGTACTTTTTATTAGTCATTGTTCTACTTTTTACCCTTAACTAGTAGAATAGACTCAAAATACTTTAGGGCGTATCTCTTTAGTGTAGATCACTCGACCTCTTAGAATAAGCCTCAACGATGGCGTGCATTTACCACCTTTTCCATATATTGTGGTGTGAAAATTCCTTGATCGCCGTGTCTCTAGGTGACCTCTAGGTTTGGAGACTCCATTTTTCTACCCGATTCGTCAATTCCTATATTTCATATGAATACCAGATAAAGACAAATTTCATACAATGCCAAACAATTTAATACCCTTACCAGGGTGCTAGAAAACTAGCACACCCGAGGGTCAAACCAAATGTTTAGTGCAATCGTGCCTAAAACTATATAAAAAAAACAGTCCAACAACTTCAAATCAAAAGTCTCAAATATAAAAAAAAATCCACGAGGCAAGACAAAAAAAATCCACTCAATCAACACAAATTCAAAGTGTCAAAAATAAAATAAAATCTCTCTAGTCAAAAATTACAAACAAAACAAATCCCTCAAATAGTCATCTTTTCACATATTCCAGACGAATCAATTCGTAGTTACCATGTCTCCATGCCCTTTCGGACGATCCTTTCATTCATTTAGGTGATTGAGAGAGATACACAGATCTCCAGTGTCTTCTAACACCATTACACCCTTCCACTCCATTCCATTTTTTCACCCTTGTTTAGCATCTAAGAATTCGATAGATGTACATTAAGCTTATATGGTCACAAAAGTATTTTGTTTCTATAGTATTAGTTTTGCGTAATTCGTCGAGCTTGTTACTATAAAGGGGGCAAAACTCATTCAAATTCTCAGGCAAAAAACAAAAAAACGCGCCTCGCGTAACCCACGTGCCGCTCGTGCGACACAAAATAAAACTGGCCCTTTGCCAACTCAAATTAATGTCGCTATGCTCTTGTATTATGACATTTGGATATCCTCATGTCATCAAATAAACTGAATTGTACTTCTTTTAGAAGAGTTGTCTTCGGTTTCCTCGATGGACGAACAACTAGGGATCCGGCTTCTTATTCCTCTTCAGTCAGATACTTTTGGTTCTCCTTAGCCACTTCGCGGATCTGTAATCTAAAGGCTCGTGTTTCCTCAGCTTCTCACATTCTTCAGGGGTACAAGCCTTTCTCCATTGCAAGTACGAGTCAGATACCCATAAAGAGCCAACTGGAACGGGTATGAACCACATGTTTCTCTCTGTCCACCTAGTGGCCCATTCTTAACAAGACTCTGCAATATGTGCCAAGGCAGTCTAGGGAACGATATTAATCTTGGGTTTCCTAATGCTTGTCGGGTTCGCTTTTCGAGACGGAAGTCGACATGGCCGCCAAATGAGAACACTGTTAGAGCTAGTGTCCTCCACAGTTAGTGTGATAACGTGTATAAATCTCTTACAGGTTCACAGGGTATACTTAGTATTCTTATCAGTTGATTAACGTTTATCGATAACGGTTGGCTTGCTAGAAGTTTGGCGTTATTGTCATTTTAAATGGCGGTGATCAACTGGTCCCTAAAAGTCACACCTAAAGGATGTAATTAAGAGATATGATTATATGAAAATATAATCATATTGATGCCGTATATGACTAAAAGGTTAGTCGATGTATATGACTAAAAGGTTAGTCAATGTAATGATGATACGATTATTTAATACGATTAAATAATACTAGCTGAGACGAATTAAATGTTAATTCGTAATTGAATATAAACTGTTATATCTAATTAATGTATATAATGTAATTATTTAATACGATTAAATAATGTAAGCTTAAACAAATTAAATAATGTCGAGCGCATGAGTCGTCTTTCTTATGCATTAGCTATAGGATCGATCATGTATGCCATGATATACACACGTCCGGACGTGGCATATGCATTGAGTATGACGAGTCGGTACCAAGGCAATCCAGGTGAAACACACTGGATGGCTGTCAAAAACATCCTTAAGTACTTACGAAGGACTAAGATTGGGTATTGACTTATGGAGGAGACACTGAGCTATGCGCAATCGGTTACGCAGATGCTAGCTTCCAAACAGATCGAGATGACTCGAAATCTCAGTCTGGATTCGTCTTTACTCTTAATGGCGCTGCGGTCAGTTGGAAAAGCTCCAAACAGAGTGTTATAGCAGATTCTACAACTGAGTCCGAGTACTATGCCGCTTCAGAAGCTGCAAAGGAAGCTATATGGATGCGTCAGTTCTTACAAGGACTAACTGTAGTTCATAGTTCGAGTGACCCTATCACCATCTATTGTGATAATAGAGGTGCCATCTTCCAGGCTAAGGAGTCTAAGTCCAGCAACAAGTCTAGACATGTACTTCGGAAGGCTCACATGATCCGAGATTACGTGAAGCAAAAGGAGATAGGGATTGACAAGATTGCTTCGGATGACAACATCGCGGACCCTCTTACTAAACCGTTAAAATATGATAAGCATGAATGGGACGTTATTTCCATGGGGATTAAACGTGTTCTTGAGTTGTAGTAGCTGTTTTATGTGGATTAGATAAATGTATCTTTTTCATGCACTATTTATAACATCATCGTATTGTTTCATATTTTGTTTTTCATGTGGATTGTACAACAACATTGAACGCCACAAAGTGAACTGAATTACATTATAATTGTTTTGGTCCGTAATCGCCTACATGAGCTGATAACTCTGGCAATTATACTGTGAAGTTGATTGATGGTGGGTTCAACGAGCCATAAGTAAAACGATTGACTGATCGATCACAGATACGAGTTATAAGGATACCTCTTAGGACATCGTGACAACGTTATGGAGTCCTAAATGTTTCAGAACATTCGGTGCCAGGTCGTGGATAGGACGTCCATAGTGTTCCTAAGAGTCGATTCTTTTGACTATCGACTGTCTCTTGAGATTAAGGCAGTTTTTGGGTCATTTTGGTTTCTTCTCATGGTCGACCATAAAAAGAGGCTAAGTAGATTTTTATTGGGTCATTTCATACTGTGCTTGGATCTGCCGGATTCGAGTTGAGGAAAATATCCAACCTTTATCAGGTTTTGTTATTTCTCAGGGCCACTCGAGGAGTTAAAACTGAAATGCATGGCCATGCCCGAATAATGATTCGTTTATCAGTTAAGTTACTCTCTAGTCGGGAAAACCACTCTTGATACTGATCACTTGTAAAATACGACCCTTGTGAATACGGACTTTGCAAATTGTTTTACATTGAGTGGGAGAAATTTTGGATATGAGAATCGGTTATCGCACATACACTTGTAAGGACAAGTGGGAGATTGTTGGAGCTAGTGTCCTCCACAGTTAGTGTGATAACGTGTATAAATCTCTTACAGGTTCACAGGGTATACTTAGTATTCTTATCAGTTGATTAACGTTTATCGATAACGGTTGGCTTGCTAGAAGTTTGACGTTATTGTCATTTTAAATGGCGGTGATCAACTGGTCCCTAAAAGTCACACCTAAAGGATGTGTTTGAGAGATATGATTATATGAAAAATATAATCATATTGCTGCCTTATATGACTAAAAGGTTAGTCGATGTATATGACTAAAAGGTTAGTCAATGTAATGATGATACGATTATTTAATACGATTAAATAATACTAGCTGAGACGAATTAAATGTTAATTCGTAATTGAATATAAACTTTTATATCTAATTAATGTATATAATGTAATTATTTAATACGATTAAATAATGTAAGCTTAAACGAATTAAATGTTAATTCGTAATTAAATATAAACTGTTATATTTAATTAGCAAATTATAAATTTACGATGTTTATAATTGACGTATATATTATAATATTACATTCACATATTATACATTAAATAAATAAAAATAGGAAGAATCCTATCTTGACTCATATTCCTAATACAAGTAGAAGAAAAAAAGGGAAGACTCCTCTCTCTACTAGACTTCTATTTGGACGTGTAAAAGGAGACAGGAGGAGAGGTCAATATAAACTCTTCTTCTCTACATAATTCATTATATTCAATTCTTGACACAAAAAATCATCAGTAATTTTTGTATTCTTTCTAGGACAAGAAAAGGCATATCTCAGAGCATCTTGGGTGCAACAATTAGGAGAATATCGATTTCGATATTGTTCATAGGCCAAATTTGCTAGGACCAAAGGTTAACTCTAAATTCCTATAATTTTATATTATGCAATTCATTTATGACTCGTAATTCATATACTACAGTTTCGTTATAATCCGTAAAATTAATGACGTAATATACTGATATTTCCAACAAACACTTATTCATTTTCTTTTATTTTTTAGGGAAATCATTTCACTCCTCTTTTTTTCCGTTCTTTCAAACATTTATACATTTCTTTTAAAATTCTTTTTTAGGGGGTAGCCCTCCTTACGATCCGGTTATTTGCGCGTATTTTGCCATTTTCGGGCAGTCTTGTTTTTTATTTTGCGCCACTTTAGGCTACCAATATGCTACGTGTAAATTATGTAAGTTCTATGTGAATTTCGGCAGCATGACAGCAGAACCCGTCGCCTACCAAACCTGTTTTGAGACTAACCTGCAGGAACAGAAAATACCCAACAGGAAAGGCACTCAGGCCATGAAATACAATTAAAAGGAGACATGTACATCAAACTGGGGGCTCTCACCCGAGACAAAGTCAAAATCCAAAATGTACAAAAAAACAATCCAAAATGTACAAATCAACAGCTAAACAAAAGATAACTAATCCTCATCGCCACCCAGCTCGGCTACAGTCGCCTCAAGAGCGGCGATCTCAGCATCCCTGGCCTCCAGCTCGCTCAACAGACGAGCCATTTCCTCCAGGAACTCCGTCAACTCCCGCTCCAAGTCTCTCTGTGAAGGAATGCCTCATTTCAATAAGTTCATTTCAAAATACAAAAAGATACGATAAGATGGAAAGGGAATTAGAGGTTCATACAAGTTGATCCCGACCACCTAAGAGCGCCTCGATGGCCGTAGCCCGCAGCCGGTTGGCCACCCTCCACAACGCCACGTGCTGAGACGTTGCCACCTGTATTCAAGTGTAAATAAGGGTCAAATAAAATGCATTTCTATGCAGTGAAAATAATAAAGATAGCCAAAGTTAGGGGCTTACTCTCCAGCACCTCGGGGTAAGCTGGGGGCTTGACGTCTGCCACCTTGATCTCCTGCAATGATAAAAAATAATCTTTAATTGACGATCGTTCGTCACTTTTCAAATCAATTCAAATGACTCTTTAATCGACGATCGTTCGTCACTTTTCAAATCAATTCAAATGACTCTTTAATTGACGATCGTTCGTCACTTTTCAAATCAATTCAAATGATTCTTTTTATTTGACGATCGTTCGTCACTTTTCAAATCAATTCAAAAAAAATCTTCAATTGACGATCGTTCGTCACTTTTCAAATCAATTCAAAAAAAATCTTTAATTGACGAACGTTCGTCACTTTTCAAATCAATCCAAATCATATTAAAAAAATCTTCAATTGACGATCGTTCGTCACTTTTCAAATCATTTCAAAAAAATCTTCAATTGACGATCGTTCGTCACTTTTCGAATCAATTAAAAACAATCCTTAATTGACAATCGTTCGTCACTTCTCAAATTAATTCAAATAAAAAACAACAAGAAACAACCAATGCTTGGGACCCTCTTTTCGGACATACAATCCGTGGGCCCGTTTTTTATCATCAGGATGTTGCTCGCCACAACCGAGTATATGCCCCGGATTGATTCGATCCTGACAGAGTCTTCCATATACCCGCGCTTTGACAGGCTTCAAAACCGTCACATGGTATTATCTTCCCAGCGGGACCCCCTTTCGGACATGCAATCTGTGGGCTCGTCTTTTATCATTAGGATGTCGCTCGGCACAACCGAGAGAATCCCCCAAAATGATTCAATCCTGACAGAATCTTCGTATATCCAGTGCAGCAGTATTCTGCAGATTTCTTTCAAAATATGTTTCCCATACGAGAGTTCGTTTGAGGACAAAGACATGCAGATTCTTACATATAATATCTTCTCAAGCGGCTGGTGAGCCTCATAACGCACCCTATTAAAACGGCAAGCGAGCCTCATAACGCACCCCATTCAACCGGCTGGCAAGCCTCATAAGACACCTCATTCAAACGGCTGGCGAGTCTCATAACACACCCCATTCAACCGGTTGGCGAGCCTCATAACGCACTCCTTATAAACGGCTAGCGAGCCTCACCGCGCACCTCATTCCAAATAAGAAGATGCCTCAGGTATGACTCCTTCTTATGGTTGGAGAGCTTTATACATAGTCTAATGGACTTTAAAAGACCCTCCCTGATGGTCGACAGACTATAAAATGTTCCCGACGACAGGTCCTAGGTTCAGACCCTTTGAGCCGCCTTGCGTCGCCATAGTCGTCAGGTTGTAATCATCGATTGACCTGATGACTATACTTTGAATTTTGCCTTGTTCAAGCCTCAGTCAAAGTGGGGGCTCTGTAGATACCTCAATTCTATACCTTCCGCCAACCAGCCAGTGATGATTGGGCCGCATGTTTGATACGCAAAACGCTTTATGACAATTCGTAAGTTTATCGTTAAGTGATATCTCAAACACTTGTGTCTACCCCTTGGTCGTCATCTACGTGCCGGTACAGTCGTTTTGACAGTCATTAGAGTTCATTTGGTGTCCGGGTCGAAAACCGCTTCATTTTCTAGAAACCTTTTTAAAATGTCGAGCGGAAGGCTCTAGGATATTTTGGATATTTATTAAATCTTCAAATTCTATCCTTTTTTGGTAAAATATATCTCGTATCTTATTAAAAGGAAGTATAGATCTACCACAATTCTATTATAGAAACGTGGAAATCTTTCTTTCGCAAAAGGAAACCTCTGGGGATATAACGAAGCAGATGCTGCTTCCCTTTGGAGGATCGCAGCTCATGCTGCGCTCCTTCTCCAGCCTGTTTTATCTGTTTTCATAATATTATTGTGATAAGTTAGAGTCAGTTATTCCCAAACTCTTCATATTTTATATTATAAAAGGAGAGCTCTGATCTCACTTTTTTGGCACGCGAGTGTTCCGCATTTCTCTTCTCTCTTTGCATTCTAGACTATACTCTATGCTTTTGACACCTTCGTGCTGGATCAATTGACCACGTAAGCTCAGATCCTTCTGGGTACCCATCACGTTGCATGACCGACCAAATTTGACCACTTAACAATAAACTAATTCAATCAACTTAAATCCTCTAATGAGGGCACTTTCTACGTACATCCGAGTCGAGCAATCACTTAGTTAATCTCATTTCATCAAACGTGTAAATCTGAGGGTGTAAATCCCATCTTTTATTTGTATTATTTATTTTTTTCGCTCAATTAATGTAAGATTCACGCCAGAAGTAAGTTCAAAATCGATTTTCAAAACAAAACCTTTTTACAAAACCTTTTTAGCAGACATCAGACGTCGAGAAGAAACGCAGTAACAGCTATGCCTCGTGGAAGGATCGCAGCGCATGCTGCGCCTCTTCCAGAGGTTGCCTTGCTCCTGCTCTTCTTCTTCTTCCTCTGGTTCCTGCGATTTTGTTCTTTTCTTATTCTCTTTAATCCATATTGCAACATAATCTTTCATATAAAACGTTACGTTCTTGACCTAATTTGCTTAAAATTCCATATTAGCGAGTTTTCGTCTTTAAATCAAAATTGGGTCTTGGAGATTCGATTTGTTCATATCAAATTTCTGGAATTCGTTATTCATTCAAATTATAATGTAATTAATATTTTAAATAACTTCTACTCGAGTTATAGGTCAATAATCAATTGTAAATATACAAAAGAATTTTAACTACCCGCGATTATGACTTCACGGTCAGAATTCTGCTCAAGAACTGACGCAATGAGCCTTGCGCCTCTTCCATAGGACGCAGCTGTTGCTGCGCCTTTTCTGGGTTGACTTCCGTCCCCGAACTTCCGTTCTCGCTTTGACGTAGCTTTAATTACGTTATTAACTAACTATTATTCGTAATATTGCTCCTAATCTGTCTTTTAGTTTTCAAATCTTTTCTTTTTCTTCAAATCTCCGTTTCGAATATATTTGTGACGTAGATCCCGTAATCCGTTGTAATCTTATTTAGTCATTGTAATTGTATGATTTTGCTTTTCCTTAATATGTAACTAATTCTAAATCCCCAATTTCGACATAATTGAGTGCTAATTACATGTTCACCAACATATTCTAATTCACATGCTAGGATTAAAATTTTGGATGTTGCATTGCATGCATATAATCGATAACATATCAAATACGAATGATTTCCCTAATTATTAGTAAAGGCCGCTATCGAGGTGGGCGGGATTAGGTGTTCGATTAAAGAGCTTCCTAATATGTACCCTCACCCCTTACTCCAGATCTTTGTGAACATCCGTGTTCATTGGCATCCACGAGAGTCATTCTAGACATAGAATGATAAGGGTAACGAGTTCTTAGAGTTCATGTCATCACTTTGTGTCTTGACATGGCATAAATTATTCGAACGGATCCAATTTCCCTTTAAAATTGGTGGCGACTCCACAAATTTGTATTTTTACCCTTGTCCTTCTAAGTGCGCCCCTCTGTGGTCCCCCCGTGTACCACAATGGCTCTGTTTAAGCCGCGACAAAAACGCGCCATCTTTCGCTCTTCTAACTCCTCGACCTTGCACATCATGGCGAGTTTCTCGAATTCTGTAATATACTTCGCAATACTCATACTTCCTTGGATTAGTTCTGCAGCCTTACGATATAAATCAATCTTACAATTCTTTGGAACGTACCTGTTGCGTAACTTGCGCTTAAGAGACTCCCAAGAATTTATGTTTTCTTTACCTTCCCGAGCACGATCTGCCTTCAGATTTACAATAAAGACGTGTTTTTGCTTAATTTTATAATCGCTTATTTACATCTTTTTACGTCATCTACCTCCTTAAAATTGAATATACGTTCAATTTTTCTGTCCCAATCGAGGCAGTCCTCCGGATCTGTGCCTCCTACAAATTCCGGTAGCTCTGTGATCTTAAACTCATTCTGTTGTAGCACGCGTCTTGCACCTACATGGCCAACACCTTCAGGCAAGTTACACAGAACTTCTCGGATAATGCTTTGATCAATTTTTCTGAATTTTTATTATAACTTGAATGAGAAATAAGTGAAAAATTTCATCTCTTTATACTACTTCTAAAGACTCCTAATTGACGCCTTATTCTATGCCTTATTAAATCCTGATTACGATCAAAATTGCATCCTAATACTCCTGGCAATACAATTTGCCTTATTCCTCTAATTTTAACTATTACCTATTAACTAATCCTAGTAGATATTAACTATACAACTTAATAAGAATGTCCTAATATAATTAGAACTTCCTTCCGAAGCTGCGTACTACTACAGGAAGTCAAACCCGACATCGACTCTTGCTCTCGTATCATCCATATATGCATTATCTATGCCCGTATCATCCTCTCCCCTTGAAAGGAATTGACCTCAAGTTTGCTATTCCATCATCGTCGAGGTAAGGTAATAAATCTCCGACATTAAATGTAGTATGCACTTCATAGTCTCCAGGAAGTTCTATCTTTTAAGCATTATCATTGACTTTCCCTATCACTTTATATGGTCCTTCAGCATGGGGAATTTTCTTATTTTCCTCTTGTTTGGAAATCGTTCCTTACGCATATGCAACCATGCTAACTATCCTTGTTCAAACACTCAACTCTTCCTGTGTTTATTGGCTCGTTTCTTGTACACATCATTGACTATCTCAATGTGCTTTTTAACTTGCTCATGTAATTTCAACATTGACTTCAATTTCGACTCTGCATCATCATGTACAAGCTCCGTACGAGGCAAAGGAAATAACTCCAATGGCATGTAAGGATTAACCCCATAAACAATTTCAAATGGTGAGTGTTTCGTTGCAAAAGCGGGAAAGCTATTATAAGCGAATTCCGCGTGAGCGAGTTTCAAATCCCAATCCTTTTGTGTCTTGCTAACGAGCCCACGTAATATTGTATCGAGGATTCGATTTGTTACATCAGTTTGCCCATCTGTCTGAGGGTGGTGAGAAGTACTGAATAGTAACTTGGTTTCTACTTTCCTCCATAATGTATTCCAAAAGTAACTTAAAATTTTCACGTCACGGTCAAAAACAATAGTACGTTGTATACCATGTAGCCGCACCACCTCTTGGAAGTACAAGTTAGCCACATTACTAGCGTCATCCACCTTATGACATGGAATAAAATGCGCCATTTTTGAAAATCGATCGACGACGACGACCATAATAACATCCTTACCCCGTTGAGTGTGAGGCAATGCGATGATAAAATCCATTTACACATCTTCCCACGGTCAATCCGGGACTGGCAGTGCCTTATACTCTCTTGGACTGAACTTGGTTTTAGCGTAATGGCATGTTGCGCACTTACTTATAATATTCTTAACATCCCCAAAATTTTCGGCCAAAAGAAATGATTCCGTAATATTTCAATGGTCTTTTGGACACCAAAGTGACCCGCTAAACCCCCTCCGTGGGCTTCTCGAATTTATAGCTCTCGAATAAGGTGCTTCGGTACACACAAACAATTTGCTTTAAAGAGAAACCCGTCTTTTAACATAAATTCCTTCACCTCGCATGACCCACATTCCTTATATATTTCACCAAAGTCGCCGTCAGTTTCATAATGCCCTCTCACAGCTTTTAAACCGAGCAACTTTAATTCCAAAGTAGCTAATTAAGAATAAAGACGGGATAAGGCATTAGCAACAACATTACTTTTCCCGTCTTTATACTTAGATGAAAACTTAAATGGCTGAAGGAACTCGGCCCATTTAGCATGAGGAAGGTTGAGTTTCTGCTGGTCATTTATATACTTCAAAGACTCATGATCGAAATGTAGTATTAAATGAGTTGGGAGCAAATGGTGACTCCAGTGATCCAAGGCTCGAACAATAGCGTAAAGTTCTTTTTCGTACGTAGAATAATTGCATCGCGCCCCTCCTGAATTTTCTTTTTCGATCTTTATTGTAAACAAGATTTGAAAAGAACTGTTCATTCCTTGAAATTGGTGATCAAACTTGATCGATTTTTTGAATTTTTATTATAACTTGAATGAGAAATAAGTGAAACAAAGCCATCTATTTATACTACTTCTAAAGACTCCTAATTGACGTCTTATTCTATGCCTTATTAACTCCTAATTACGATCAAAATCGCATCCTAATACTCATGCTAATACAATTTGCCTTTCTTTTCTTATTCTAGTTGTTAACTATTAACTAATCCTAATATATATTAACTAGACAACTTAATAAGAAGGTTCTAATTTAATTAGAACTCCCTTCCCAAGCTGCGTACTACTACTAGAAGTCAAACCCAACATCGACTCTTGCTCCTATGCTGTTACTTCGTGTGTACCTGCCAAATCCAAGCTAATTTCCATATCCACATTATCCATGCTCGTATCACCTCTTCTACGCTTTCACCACGTACAACATAATAATAATAATAATAATAATAATAATAATAACAACAACAATTACTACGAGATTCTACCAAGTCTTATGAAATAAGACTAATTAGCACAATCTATGACTATTTCCCCCAATATTAGCATCGACAAGGTCAATAATCACAATCTAGGTCTCAATAACTCCAATCTCATGCTAATAATCAATAAACTATCATCTACGAACATTTTCCCCAATATCTAGGTCAAACAACAATTCCATCATCTAATCTGATTTTCCCCAAATTCTACTATATCATCATTAACCTAATCTCAAGATAATCATACTAATACATTCTAAACAACTTATAATGATCTAATAACATTAATATCATTCTAATTATCAATCTAAGCACTAATTACATACTAATTATTCGTGATTATACTTAAGATATGATTAAGATGAAATCAAAAGATTAAAGATGAAGATTACTTACAAAGCTTGAAAAAGATATGAGAAAGATCTAGAACAATGAATTCCTCAACAATTCCGAAAGATTAAGGAGTAATTAGACAGCAATTAGGGATTACTTAGAGAGATATTAGAGTTTTGATAAGAGTTTTTGATACTAATGAAGAATTATGAGGAAAATAGAGAGATAAAATCCTTTTATATTGGATAGGACCCATACAGAGAGTAAAAATAACAACCATCGGTTACGATTATTACTCGAGCGAGTAACACACCACTCGGTCGAGTAGCACACACTCGACCGAGTGCATATAAACTCGACTGAGTGCCAACAAACAGGGTCACTACCAAACAGGACACTCGGCCGAGTGAACCTCACTCGACCGAGTAATTACCCTACTCGATCAAGTAACACACTTACAGAGCAAAGTGCCCTCAACACTTAACCTAGTAATACCCGAGGTATTACAGTTTTGAACCTAGCATGTGAATTAACTAAGACGGGTAATTAGACAAGTAGAAATTGAATATCTAATTTGAATGATTTAATATTGATAACATGGGAGCAAATAACATGCACAAAAGACATGTATGTCCGTTTTATAACCCGACTCAAAAGAAAAGGGAAAAGAAAACAAATATATAAATAAAAAGTCAAAATAGTATAAATTAAGACTAAATACGCCTAAAAATAGGTGATGGTAAGATTAATAGTTAATTAAAGACGAAGGAAAAAAGTTATGTCTTGCTAGTTTAGAAAACAGGCGCAGCAGGTCACACCCTCTTCTAAAGGCTTGTTTGACCTGGTCTGATCAAACAACCTAGCTAGAAAGACAAAGTGACTGAATTACCGCCTAAGAAAAGACCTAGCAATTCATGCGTCCTTTCTAAGGTTGTATTTGGTTCTGTTTGTCATATCCAAACAATTCTTTATGTTTATTAAATTAGAAATTAGTTTTTCATTATTTATTTACGAAAAAACTAAGAAAATAACAATAAGAATAATAAGAAAAGGTGTTTTAACCATCGAATATTGAGTACTAGAGATTATATATGATTCTTGAAAATAGGTTTCGAAAATATGTGCTAGTACAAATTAGGCTATTAATATCTAGATCTACCGTAACAAACCAATTAGTATTGATTATTAATGATTCGAGACGGGTTTTTAAATTAGATTTGGGAAACAACATACTCAGGAGAACCTTAGAAAATGCGCACAACGTCGTGCATCCCTTCTTAGCCTCCTCTGAGTGCTGTGAAGGTTAAAATTGATTAAAACATGATTAAAAATATGATTTTGCGGATTTATTAGATGGACATATATGAAAATAATGTAAATAAAACAATATAATATTAAAAGAAGGTTTTTACACCGTCAAACTTACATGTTAGCGTCACGAGTAGACTACAGACAATTTGTATCGATTATCATGACAATGTAGGTGAAGTGCCCTTGAAATGGACCGAAATAGAAATAACTTAGATTTGATTATAGACTCTAGTGTAGTGGTCAAGTTTGGTCGGTCTATGCAAACGAGGCGGGAAACTTGGTAGGAATCAACGTAACGAGGCCGATTGATCAACCGTGAATTGCAGAGAGTAGTAGCAATTATGGTCTAGAATGCAAAGATAGAGAAATAATCCTGAAGGGCGGACACTCTTGTGCCAAATATGGAGAGACAAGCTCTCTATTTATAGCACAAAAGGTGAAGAGTTTCCCTCGGACAGTTTCAACAAGGAACTACCTCTTAGAAAAGGGGCATCATTGGCTGCTTCGCTTAGAAGAGGCGCAACAGTTCATGCACCTCTTCTAAGGCGGAAAAAAAAAGTTTTTTTCCGTTAAGAACAACGAGTTATTGCGGATTTTTAGGGATAAAGTTTTATCTTATTAGATAGAGATCGATTTCTGTGTCGAACTCTTAGAATAATAAAATATTACTTGACGGTTTCTGGAATATTTCGTCTCGGAACGAGACGAGATCCTGAAAAGGGAGACGATTTTTTCCTTGGGCTCCGAATGGACTCTAACTAATGTCAAAACGACTGTATTGGCACGTAGATGACAATAAAAGGGGTGAAAACATTGTTTAATATATCGGTTATGAAGCGACTTACATAACGTCATAAATTGCAACATAAAATTAATAAGCACGTCCGATCATCGTCGGGTGGCTTTTAGGAGGTGTAGACTGAGGTATCTATAACTTGTCCCCAAGAGAGATGGTAGATGGAGGATGTGCATATCAACAACATTACTATCAAGTATAGGTTTCCTATACCATGGCTCAATGACATTCTAGATGAGCTGAATGAAGTTCAAGTGTTCTAAAACTTTTATCTAATTCAAGGGTAACATCAGGTGAGAAAAAGGGCTGATGATGAATGAAAGACTGCCTTCAAGAATAAGTATGGCTTGTATGAATGGCTAGTCATGCCATTTGGGTTGTCAAATGGTCCTAATACTTTCACGAGGTTAATGACAGAGGTTCTAAGGCCATACTTGGGCAGATTCATGATTGTTTACGTTGATGATATCTTGGTTTATAGTCCCTCAACTCAAGAGCTCCTACACCATCCAAACATGTTGTTTGAAACATTAAGGCAACATAACCTCTATGGCAAAATGGAGAAGTTTCATTTTATGCAAGATGAATTTCACTTCATTGGGCTCATCATATCCAAGTAGTGAGTATCAGTTAATCAAGAGAAAGTTAAGGCAATCAAGGATTGGTCTACACCAAGAAAATGGGGCAGAAGTGAGGAGTTTTCATAGGCTTAGCTTCATTCTACATGAGGTTTATTCAAGGGTTTAGCTTTATTATGCCTCCTATCACAGGATGTATGAAGAAGGGTAAGGTTAAATGTAATGACAAGGCTGAAATGTCCTTTAACATCATCAAGGGCTTGTTGTGTGACTCTCGTGTCCTAGTTCTCCCAGATTTCAACAAGTTGTTTGAGGTTAATGTGATGCAAGTTGTATAGGCATTGGGGCAGTGTTGATGCAAGAGCACAAGCCAATGGTCTACTTTAGTGAGAAACTCAAAGGGAGCCAAGCTAAATTAGTCAACCTATGACAAAAAGTTTTATGCAATAGTGAGGACCTTAAACTATTAGGGTCACTATCTTAAGCCAAAACCCTCTGTAGTATACTCTGACCATGAGGCTCTCGAGTACATTAATGGTCAGCATAAGCTCAATCCAAGGCATGCTAAGTGGGTAGAGTTCTTGTAATCTTTTTAATTCTCGAGCAAGTCCATTGAGGAGAAAGATAACATAGTGGCAGATGCCTTATCAAGGAGTTCCATGATGCTCACATCCATGGAACAAAGAGTACTTGAGTTTGAACACATTAAGGAATTGTACAAAAAGGATTCTGATTTCAAGGAGAAATTGGTATCACGCCTAGAAGGTAGGGCTAAGGCTGGGAACCAGTACTTAATCCAAAATGGGCTCTTGTTATTTGGAAACAGATTGTGCATTAGGGACCATATATAGTGGATTGTTTGTGAAAGCGGTACATTCCAATGGGCTAGTTGGTCGCTTTGAGATCCAAATGACTTATGATATACTACAAGAGCAATTTTATTGGCCTAAGATGCTAGGTTGATATCCATGATGTGATCAAGAGGTGTAGTTCATGCTAACTCCAAATCCTTCTTCCAAGTTAGGGCATATACTACATTACTAGTGCCTAATAAACCTTGGGAGGATGTTAGCATGGATTTCATTGTGGCTCTTTCAAGAACTCAAAGGGGTAAGGACTCCATAATGGTAGTTGTGGTCAGGTTTAGCAAAATGGCTCACTTTCTTGATTGTAAGAAAACTAAAGATGTCATAAGGGTAGCTGACCTCTATTTCCGAGAGATTGTTAAGCTTCATGGGGTTCCAAGAACCATAGTGTTAGATAGGGACACTAAATTCATGAGTCACTTTTGGAGGACCCTTGGAAGTTGCTAAGGAGTAGGCTCTTGTTTAGCACCTCACACCACTCTCAAACAAATGGCCAAACTGAGGTCACCAACAAGACATTGGGTAGGATCCTAAGCTGTGTTGTGGCTAAGTCCTTGAAAGATTTAGTTTTAAAACTAGCATATGTTGTCTATGTATTCAATAGGACACCATCCACTAAGCTAGCACTGGAAATAGTCCATTTGAAGTGGTTCATGGCACGAATCCTTTTGTAGATATTCGTATTTGTCGATATTGGAATTTATAAGATTCCCAACAAACACCCAATGATGATAGAACAATATTTAATGTCGTCACGACGCCGTCAATTAATGGAGTTCATTTTATGATATAAAATGATATTTTAACCAATTCTGATTATTTAAATGATTTTTAAATATTTTATTTTAAGTTATTTCAATAAGTTTAAAACAAAATGATGAAAAGTTTTTAACTTATTTTAAAGCCGGAGGGTTTCGTTTAATTTAAAGTGGATTTATAAATATATTTTAATCGTTTGCCTTCATTTTAAAAATGAATTAAAGTTACGATTTTAAAGTAATTTATTAAATCGATTTATTAAACCAGACTTGGAAAGTCGATTTTATAGTGTTTAATTTATTATTTCAATCTTTTAAAACAATACTATAAAACGAGGTTATATCACGATTTTGAGACGATCTTTTGATCTTGTTTTAGATTCCATTTGGGCCCAATTTTTAATGCGATTTCGACCCAAACTTACCCTGGCACAACCCCTTGTTCAAACCCCTATAACAACTGTGATACACGAATTGGTGATCCTTGCCGAAATGTGGTACACGGAGAACCACGGAGGGGCGCACTTGGATGAACAAGCGTAGAAATACGCATTTTTGAAGTCGTTACCAATTTTTATGGAAAGTTGGAACCGTTCGAATACTTTATGCCATGTCAAGACACAAAGTAATTGACGTGAACACTAATACTCGTTACCCTTAGCATTCTATGTCTAGAATGACTCTCGTGGATGCCAATGAACACAGATGTTCACAGAGATCTAGAGTAAGGGGTGAGGCTACGTATTAGGAAGCTCTATAATTGAACACCTAATCCCGCCTGCCTCAATAGCGAGCTCTACTAATGATTAGGGAAATCGTTCATATTTGATATGTTATCGATTGTATGCATGCAATGCAACATCCAACGTTTTAATCCTAGTATGTGAATTAGACTATGTCGGTAAACATGTAATTAGCACTCAATTATGTCAAAATTGGGGATTTAGAATTATTTACATAAGAGGGAAAAGCAAAATCATACAATTACAATGACTAAAAGAAATTACAACGGATTACGGGATTTACGTCAGAAATATACTCAAAGTGGAGATTTGAAGAAAAGGAAAATGTTTGAAAAACTAAAAGACAGATTAGGAGCGATAATACGACTAATAGTTAATTAATTACGTAATTAAAGCTACGCCAAGGCGAAAGCAGAAGTTCAGGGACATAAGTCAACCCAGAACAGGCGCAGCAACAGCTGCGTCCTCTGGAGGAGGCACATGGCTTGTTGCGTCTGTTCTTGAGTTGAATGCTGACAGTGAAGTCAGAATCGCGAGCAGTTAATGTTGTTTGGTGTATTTACAATGGATTATTGACCTATGACTCGAGTAGAAGTGATTTAACACATTAATTACTCCAATATCAACAATGAATCTAGAGATTTGATATGAACGAATCGAACCTCTAAAACCCAAATTTGATTCAAAGACGAAAACCCGCTAATATTGAATTATTAGGGATCTAAGTTAAGAACAAAACCTTTTATAAAAGATAAAATATGATTTATGATTTACGTACGAAGAAAAGAGAAAATAAGAAAAGAAAATAAAGACGTAGAAACCAGAGGAAGAACAAAAAAAAGAAGAACAGGAGCAGGCAGCCTCTGGAAGAGGCGCAGATGCTTCTACGTTTCTTCTCGACGTCTGATTACTACTAAAAAGATTTTGTTAAAAAAAAGGTTTTACTTTGAAATCGGTTTTGAATTTATTTCTGACGTTAATCTTACATTAATTGAATGAATGATAAAAAATAATAAAAGACGGGAGTTACACCCTCAAACTTACATGTTGACGAAACGAGATATACTAAGTTAACGTTTTAACGATAGCTCGACTCGAATGTATGCAGAAAGTGCCCTCGTTAAAGGACTAAAATAGTTTAGTTAATTGATTGATTGATTGATTGTGTAGTGGTCAAATTGGTCGGTCAATGCAAACATGACGGGTACCCAGAAGGATCTGAGCTTACTCGGTCGATTGATCAACACGTAGATGTTGATAGCTTAGAGAAAGGTCTAGAATGCAAAGAGATAAGAGAAGACGCAGAACACTCGCGTGCCTTAAAAGTGAGAACGGAGCTCTCCTTTTATAGCAGAAAATACGAAGAGTTCAAGAACATCTCAAACTTATCTGAAAAAGGAGAAAACAGGCTGGGGAAAAGGCGCATCAGGAAACTGCGATCTTTCGAAGAGGCGCAGCACGTGCTGCGTCATTTCCCTCGAGGTTTCCTTCTGCGGAAGAAAGATTCCCACATTTCTATTACAGAATTGTGGTAGATCTTGAAAGTCCATAGACCTTAATTAGACTCTTCTAATTAGTTGCTAAATTACTTGTTAATTTAGTATTTAATGATCTATGTAACATGCATGCAAATATAAAGACATTTATATAAAAGAAGAAATTTCCTCACATTGATATGGAAAAATATATGGGCACAACAAAACTCCTTCTTGTTGTTCTTGAGCTATAAATATGGATGAACACAAAGAATCTCCAAAGTAGAAGATCTCCTCTAAGTTGCACCAAGATTAACCCAAATAAACTACCCTTATTATTAACTAGATAATAAGATAGATATAATACTACTAATATTATGACTATATTACTACACTAGTAATACTTAGTAAATATTAGTATTTGAGAGTTTTTAGATAGAAGAAGAGTTTTTGAGAGAAGTAAGAAAATAAGCATGAATTGATTGAATAAAATGATCAACCATATTGCCCTTTTATAGGCAATATGGCCGGTCATATTGAGCTCTACAAGGCTCTTATTTTGCTTATTTTAGTCACATGCATTAGGGTGAAGTGTTGTAGAAAAGATGATGATTATATTCTACTTCTTATGTCACTTTCAAATGGTAACTAAAGAGTTACAACAAGAACAAAAATCATCACCTTTGTAACTACATCATAACCGGCCACAATGGTCTAGTTAGGTCCATTTTTATTTTTGATATTTGTCTCACAAATACTTATTGATCATATGGTTAATTATCTTGTATAATTAAGTGTTAATTTGATCATATAACAATTATATGACTCAATTAAATAAATAATATGTACTTAACATTTTAAGTAATATTTTACCATTATATCAATATATAATGGGTCCCACAATGCTTAGTTAATTTATTTTACAACTCCTTGTAAATATAATTAACTAATACCTCTATCTCAAAACCTCAACTAATTTAGTAATTTAACGATTAATTACTAAGTTAAATCTTATTTAATCGTATTAAAATAAGATATAAATTATTAGTCAATTATCGCATAATTGAAAAATAAACTTAATCGAATTTGAGTTCTTAACTCAATTTCTAACAATTAACTCTCGTACATATCGAATATATGTAATGTACTAATTAACTGTATCGTATACAAATAATTAGTTACTATTTGGATTTCATCCTTTAGGGGTGACCGAAAGGGATCAGTTGATCACCGCCGTCATACGACAATAACGTCAAACTCTAGTCAGCCAACCGTTATTGATTTACGTTAATCAACTGACTAATCATATATATAGTCAATAAATATCCCAATTATATTCCATAATAAGATGTATTATGTGGCGCACTTTTGTGGAGGACACCTACTCCAACACTTGTCCCTGGATGAAACACCTCAAGACGTTGTTTAGCTAGTTGCTAATTACTTTGTCTTTAGTTAACACTTTGAGAGACTACGTCTCTTGTGGTATTTTTATTTAGTTTGTAATATTTTGACACTCCTCGTATTTTTATATCTTGCATGTATAAAGGTTTTTAAAATACCGTATTTCCGCTATATAATTCACATGCATGTATGTTTTATTTTCCGCATTCGCGAGGGGGTTGTCACAGCGGGAGCAGTAATCGATGTCAAGAATGGAAAATTGACATTAGAAGTAGGTGATGATAAGGTCACCTACAACTTAAACAGTGCAATGAAGAGCCCTATGCTTGAAGAGCCTTGCTGTTTTCTTGACATTGTCGACTC
>JAIUZE010006729.1:43582-62675 GCA_022085475.1 Heliosperma pusillum
ATTGGAGTTTGAGTTTGGGTGAGATTGACCAAATCAAGACATTCTTGACGTCATTAGCAACCTTCAAATAAAGGTCATATTCGGCCCGAACCACCGCGGACGATCTTGGCGCGGGTTCGGTGGGGGGCTCGTCGACCAAGTAGCGAAGCACGTTATCGGATAACGCGGCGCTCTTGATCGTTGATTCCCATTCAACGAAGTTACTTCCGTCATCCTTTAGGACACACTTGTCCATGACGGATCTCAACCATGAGTCTTTACCCAAGGATGCAACGATTGATGATGTCGACATTATGCGAATATGGTAACTACAACAAAAAGAAATATATAAACATTCATTGTTAATTTAATTGAAAAACATTTTAACAAGTTTAGCATTCATATAATGACCTCTCACTAAATTATATAAATGATTCCAAGACCCATCTTTAAATAAAAATAGTCATCGCATGCTACTTTTATCTAGAAATGGTAAGTCATTACTTGACTAATTCTACCCTTAGAACTCATGGTTGACGGATTTCAACTAAATCTATCTCCTAGTCCCAAGATAACGCTTATCTTGTTGAGTCCAATCCAATTTTACCTTGTGATCGTATCACCCTACTTACCCGAGGTAAAAAGGGACCCACGAGCGTGGTAGCCCTAATGAACACGGGATTCATAGGTGTTATTAATTGGTAAGGCTAATCTCAATTTTTTTAAACATGTGAGAGATCTTGTCACTTTAGTTATTAATTCCCTATAAGTGAACTAAGTCGGTGAATTGTGAATAACGTTGAATTGACAATAACGGTAAATAAAATGCATGTGTGACGATTTTGGCATGAGCGGAAATAAAGCAAGCAACCAAGCAACAATAAAATCCTAGTATGGCCACCTATCTAATCAAAATTAACTAGATAGTTACAAATTCGGAAACCAACTCCTTGGTCCCTTGCCTCTTCACTTGGAACACCTTCCAAAATGGCACCGTCTTGAAGGGAGTCACCGGTCTTCATAAAAATAATTACAAATGTACAAATATACAAATTCCTATTATACATTTATACTATAAAATAAAATAATTAAATTATACAAACCGGCGATACGAGATCGCAATAAAATTACAACCAAAACGTTATTCCCTTACATTACGGGTAATAACGATAAAAATAACTGGGCCATACTAGGTACAAACTTTGCATAAATTATTAAATAAATGACATTCATTCATTCAAACATAAATAAAATAAATTGCTGCAAAATTCATGCCAAAATCGTCCTACAATTCATTCATGCTCATTGTAGCTCGATTTTTTTCCGGGATTCATTGATTTTTAACCATTAAAAATCAATATCAACATTTAAATCTCATTTAAATTCAAACTAATTAACTAAACTGATTTAGAACTCAAAATTAGTCACTACTAATTTTGTTGGTCATTAATTAGATCGATTTAATTTCATTTGCTAAATATTACGGTTTAATCATAACAATTATGAAATAAAACCAAAATAAAATATAAACATCATAAAATTTGAAACCAAAAATTTTGTACATTCTGGAACAAGTCCAGGAACTATAAAAATAAAAAACATTTGCTCAAAAAATTAAAATTAATTTTATGAACAAATAGCTTTGTATTTAATGGTTTTATCAAATAAAAACATTAGATATAGTAAAACATTGAAACAAATTATGAAATTTCACCAAGAGTATCAAAATCAGAATTTTAAATGTAAAAAAAAATTTCAAGACCAGAAATGTACGTTTCAATTTTATGAACATTGTAATCTCATATTATCGACTTTTATCGTATAAAAATCAATAAACATGAAATACATAATTAAAAATCACGAAATTTTACATAAAATATGTAAGAAATGCATGTGAGATCATAGTAAAATTTCATGGCCAGAATCAACATGGAACTATTTTAAGTTAACTTTTAACTCATAAAATGCATGTTAACTCGGTTTAAACGCCAAAAATCAAAATAAATAGCAAATTAATCCCTAAAATCACGAAATTTGACCACAAACATTTTGAGGTCAGTAGGTATACATGCACCAAATTTTTTTGTCAGAATCGTATTTTAACTCAAAATCTTTGATTTATTAGTTATCTTATAACTTTAATAAAAATGTCCAAAATGAACATGCATGCTACAAGCTAGCTCTGATACCACATGAAAGTCCATAGACCTTAATTAGACTCTTCTAATTAGTTTCTAAATTACTTGTTAATTTAGTATTTAATGATCTATGTAACATGCATGCAAATATAAAGACATTTATATAAAAGAAGAAATTTCCTCACATTGATATGGAAAATATATGGGCACAACAAGAACTCCTTCTTGTTGTTCTTGAGCTACAAATATGGATGAACACAAGTAATCTCCAAAGTAGAAGATCTCCTCTAAGTTGCACCAAGATTAACCCAAATAATCTACCCTTATTATTAACTAGATAATAAGATAGATATAATACTACTAATATTATGACTATATTACTACACTAGTAATACTTAGTAAATATTAGTATTTGAGAGTTTTTAGATAGAAGAAGAGTTTTTGAGAGAAGTAAGAAAATAAGCATGAATTGAATGAATAAAATGATCAACCATATTGCCCTTTTATAGGCAATATGGCCGGTCATATTGAGCTCTACAAGGCTCTTATTTTGCTTATTTTAGTCACATGCATTAGGGTGAAGTGTTGTAGTATAAGTGATGATTATATTCTACTTGTTATGTCACTTTCAATTAGTAACTAAAGAGTATAAACAAGAACAACAATCATCACCATTGTAACTACAATCTAACCGGCCACAATGGCCTAGTTAGGTCCATTTTGATTTTTGATATTTGTCTCACAAATACTTATTGATCATATGGTTAATTATCTTGTATAATTAAGTGTTAATTTGATCATATAACAATTATATGACTCAATTAAATAAATAATATGTACTTAACATTTTAAGTAATATTTTACCATTATATCAATATATAATGGGTCCCACAATGCTTAGTTAATTTATTTTACAACTCCTTGTAAATATAATTAACTAATTACCTCTATCTCAAAACCTCAACTAATTTAGTAATTTAACGATTAATTACTAAGTTAAATCTTATTTAATCGTATTAAAATAAGATATAAATTTATTAGTCAATTATCGCATAATTGAAAAATAAGTTTAATCGAATTTGAGTTCTTAACTCAATTTCTAACAATTAACTCTCGTACATATCGAATATATGTAATGTACTAATTAACTGTATCGTATACAAATAATTAGTTACTATTTGGATTTCATCCTTTAGGTGTGACCGAAAGGGATCAGTTGATCACCGCCGTCATACGACAATAACGTCAAACTCTAGTCAGCCAACCGTTATTGATTTACGTTAATCAACTGACTAATCATATATATAGTCAATAAATATCCCAATTATATTCCATAATAAGATTTATTATGTGGCGCACTATTGTGGAGGACACCTACTCCAACAGATCTATACTTCCATGTTTTTTTAAAAAGATAGAATTCTAAAATATAATAAAATATCCAGAATATTTCCGCGCGTTCGGACTTGGAGTTTTAAAATGGTTTCTAGAAAATGAAGCGGTTTCTGACCCGAACTCCAAATGAACTCTAATAACTGTCAAAACGACCGTATCGGTGCGTAGATGACGACCAAGGGGTAGACACAAGTGTTTGAGCTATCATTTGACGATAAACTTACGAATTGTCATAAACTGTTTCACGTACCAAACATGCGGCTCAATCATCACTGGGTGGTTGGCGGAAGGTGTAGAAATGAGGTATCTACAACAACACCCAACCACCTCCATTTTCGAGACAAGACCAACCCCAAACCCGCGACAAAACGCAGCCATTCAAGCCCTGTTCTGCGTGACCCATAGTAGCCCCAAAACCCCTCCAAATCAACCAAAACCCAACTAACCATGACCTATACTCGTACCCTATACACATACCCCTACTACCTACCTTAAGAATTAAACAAACCTCCCCTAAAAACCCACAAACTACACGAAAACCCAACAGTAGCAGCAACTACACCCGACGACTTCTTTCTCTCAAACCTTACCTTAAACACCTCTCAAACACCTCTATAAAGTCGGCAATTTATTAAATGGATCGAATCTTTCTTTTTTATTTCCCTTGCTCGATATGTGTTTATAATATAACTTCTAACCTGTTTTAATTTAACTTGATCTAATACGACGACTAAAACATAACATAGATTAATATGACGATGGTATTAAATGATGAATAAAAAAGTTAATGTCTCAATTTAAAGATTGGACTAAGTTCCTTCTTGCATGAACCCTACTTTGTATAACCTTGTGATAATTAGTTACGTGGTCTTACTCATTAGACATTAGGATTAAAGAGCAAAACTTGTAAATAATATGTAAATCAATTCCATTGTAATTAATCAACTGCTCTCTTTCTTCCAACCATCTCTCGTGTAGTATAGATTTACGTGCCTAGCACCTATCTATTTGAATTCGACGACTTAATTGGGTTAAAGCCGATTTCCATATCAATTCTTTTAAATCGAGTGACAATCGGTCTTTTAATCATCTTTTTTCGTTTTTCTTATACATGTACAATCGATTCACCGATCATATTTGATAAATAAGGATAGGTGAGCGATTCTTATAGATTAGATCGATTTTAAGAAATAAAGTGTCTCTAGTTTATTTCGACACTCTTTCAATTTGTATTTCATCTAACCAAATTATTGATCAAGCTAGCATTAATGAATCTAACTTAGTTAATCTAACCTAGTCATTCATTTTATCGCTTTGTACTTACGTTATTTGTTTTCATTGCATTTTATTTTGTACTTTGTTTATTGAGTGTTTGTACGATTTAATATGGGTTGTTTTATATTATAATAAGGGTCGTGTTATTCTAAGAGTCACTCGATCGAGTTGGGGGGTTACTCGACCGAGTAGCCAATCGAGTAACCTTCAATGCCGTAGCCAAGCACCAGCCTATTCAGGTCACTCGATCGAGTAACTCTATTCTCGATCGAGTCGAGGGCCACTGGACCGAGGAACACCGGTACTCGATCGAGTGTCCACTGATTCTGTTGCCGTCTCGCTCGAGACATAGTTGTCTCGCACGAAAGCGAGGTGTATCGCACGAGACTGAGCTATCTCGCACGAGACTGAGCTGTCTTGCCTAAGATAGAGAGTTGCCTCGCCCGAGACAGAGTTACTCGATCGAGTAACCAATGTTAGAAGTGCTTTTTGTTTTCCTTTTTAGTCCATTTGTATTTATAATCGAATTGTAATCTTTATTCATTGTTTTTTGGTCGGTTTTGTGGCAAGATGCTCCGTTTTTAATAGATTAATTAGTTCATTTGTGTATATAATGTTTCAATTAGCGAACTCACACGCTAAATAACTTCGACGAAGTACAAACATAGATTAAACCACTTAGAACAGGATTCACAAGCTTAGATTATTTTTGTAAAATGATGTTTTCATTTCATAATCGTCGTAGCTACGCTTTCAATTTGAAAACCATTGCTTGATTAGTAGAGGCCGTTATCGAAGCGGGCGGGGTTGGGTGTTCATATAATGAACTTTCTGTCACATAGCTTCACCGCTTACTCAAAATATATTGGTTTCCGGATGTCCGAATCTAATGGGTCACGAGAGTCATTCAATCGAGTGATTTAGGGAGACAAGTCTCTAAGCTTTAATCACTCGTAGTCAATTTGCACTTTGCTTTCGATGAAAGGTGTAAAGCTAACTTGAACGGTTTCAAGTTCCCACAATATTTGGTGGCGATTACTACCAACCTATACGATATTCGGGTTAAACCGGGGCTCGATATGCCTATCTAATCCCCGCGAAGCGATCGCAAGAGGGTATCCACACTTTAGATGCCCATTGATCTTGCTCCAGTTCAAGGAAATGCCGATAGCTATGATGCTAAAAGAAGGGTGAACAAATGATGCAATTTCATGCTAAGGTGAAGAAACATATAAGAGAGCCAATGAGAGATATAAGGCCAATTCCAAGGGACCTAAAAAGACAAAATAGTTCCAAGCTAAGGACTTCGTATGGATTCACCTTAGAAGCGAGAGAGGTTTTCTGACAAGAGAAAGAGCAAACTCATGCCAAGGAGGGTGGCCTAAGTCTTTATTATGGGGAATCAGATGATGATATGGCTAAGATTTGAGGGCAGATCACTTTCAAGAAAGAGGGATTGCAACAAAAGTTCAAAGTAAACAGTTCTCATAACAATTCAAAGAGCCCGGGCAGAGTCCAACACGCAACACAAGGTTTTAGGCATCCTGGCTCAGTTTTAAGTACTTCCAAGGCACAATTATATGTCTTCGGGTTGGTAGCTATCAATAAGTCCAGGAGAGTTTGGTCTAATTTTCATCATAGTTAAACATCTTCTAAGACACAAGTTTATCGGTCCGGGTTATTTCAATTCTGATGAACATATGCTAGGTCTATTTTGTTTCCTCTTTTGGACAAGTAAGCTCAAGGGATTTTGTGAAAGTGTTCCCAACACTCTGTACTTGAAAATAAGAGGTTCTAGCGGATCAATCTCCAACGATTATTACCTTTTATTTTACCTTAACAAACAAACAAGATGGAGCAGCCCTAATTTATGCTTTATGGTTTATTTCAGTTTGTTTTCTAGCAGTAGTTTGTAGAGGCAAGGTAACTGTTATCCTTGATGTAACACCCGTAAAATTAGCAATTAGACTCTTCTATTATATAACTATTTATATTATTATTAGTTAGTTTTAGTTTAGTCTTACAATAAGATTTTTATTTATTGGGTAGAATCCGTGTCCTTTCCGTCAATTCTGAGCCCATAATCGATATCTACTCGAAACTCCATGTGGATGAGGCCAACGTGGGACTTGGGCCTCTCATTCGTAACCCAACCAAAGCAAACCCACTCATATCCTCACACTTCCCCCTCATTTTTCAACATACTATTCATCTTCTCCATCCATCTCTTAAACCCTAACCACCATTGAAGCTCCTTAACCTTTCAGGCTTCAAACCTACCAATTACTTAAAAGTGTAAAACATCATAAACTTTGCTCAAATTCGGAGGCAAATCCAATTAGTAAACCACAACACCAATCCTTTTCACAATCTCAAAGGGTCCAATGTACTTTGGACTCAACTTCCCCTTCACTCCAAACCGTTTCACACCCTTCATGGGGGACACTTTCAAGAAAACCTTGTCACCAACTTCAAATTCCAAGGGTCTCCATCGGGTATCGACGTAGGATTTTTGGCGATCTTGAGCGGCTTTCATCCTCTCACGGATTATCTTCACATGATCGATCGTCTCCACAAGGTTGTCGGGGCCCAAATCAGGAACATCACTCAATTGGTCCCAACAAATGGGGCTACGACACTTCCTTCCATAAGAGCTTCCTAAAGCGCCATCTTGATAGATGCATAATACCTATTATTGTAGGAGAGTTCTACCAAAGTTAGGCTCTTCTCCCAACTATCTTGGAAGTCAAGGGCACAACCTCGCAACAAGTCTTCAATGGTTTGAATGGTTCTCTCGGTTTGACCATCGGTAGCGGCATGAAAGGCGGTACTCATCAACAATTTGCTACCCAAGGCTTCTTGAAAAGCCTTCCAAAATCTCGAAGAAAACCTCGGATCACGGTCGGAAATGATATCCTTGGAAACACCATGGTAACGAAAAATCTCATCAACATATGCTTTAGCAAGTCGATCCAAGTTCCAAGTCTCCTTAATAGGAATGAACCTAGCACACTTGGTCAACCTAACTCATTAGGTGGAGCATTGGCTTTGACCATATTTTGATATGGGGCATGACTTCTTGGGATGAATTTCCTTTTGTTGGCATAAGACGGGGGATAAGAAGGGACAAACGACCTCTTGCCATAAAAGTTAGGGCGTGGAGTATATGATGAAGAGGAAGGGGCATTTGCCTTTGTTTCTTCCTTGATGGCCCTCAAAGAAGTCTCGGCCCACAAAGAATCATCATAAAGATCCTCAAAAGTTACGGATATCCTTATCACCATGCTCTCCAAGGTAGCACTTAGCTTGTTGCGGTAGAAGAATACTCGGCCTCCATCATCCTTTACTAGCCTAGGGGAAAAGTGAGCAAGTTTGTTGAATTGAGTAGTAAATTCTAGGACGGACATTCCGCCTTGTTTGAGATCATAAAATCCCTTAGTACAGCAGGAGCTCACCCAAGGGGCCTTGATGATCTAGCAAAAACACAAGTAACAAACAAGACAAGCCTGACCCCAAGATCCCCTCAGATGGAAGCTCGAGTCACAAGGTCCAAACAGCAAGCCATGACAGGCCAAACTCAAGCTAGGCCAAGCCAAGACATTGAGGAAGATAGTCCATGGATCAGCAAGCCATGTCAAGCCCCAACTCAGTCCACATTTCCCACACAAGACAGAAACAATGCCATCCAGAACCAGGCAGACCCATCAGCAAACCCTGCACCAAGGAGGTACACCAGGGCATCTCAACCACCCCCACCATGGCCTACCATCAAGCCAACCCCCCAAGCTACAAGTTTGCCCAGGATAACCCCTCTTGAAGTCTAGCAAAAACACAAGTAACAAGCACCCCAAGCTAGAGTCCAGTAAACATTAAAACAGAGAAGGTACAAGTCAGATTGTGGTTTCCTTTTGCTTAAGTCAACTTGTCCTCGTCCAAGGCAGGTCTTATCTAAGTTCTAATAAGAGTAGAGAGTCCCAAGGAGCAGCAACACATCCAGGCAAAGCAACAAGACAACAAGAACAACAGATTTCCATTTCAGGAAAACTCCAAAACTGTCTTATATGCTTTTTGTTCAGTCTGTTCTTTGTGTCTTGTGTCTGTACTTTATAGTTGTTGAGCTCGTCCTATTGTAAGGCTCTTAATTAGTGTCAGTTGTAGTAGTTTAGATCCTAAGCTGGCCCTTGGATGATCTATACATCCAATGGTTCACAAGATATCAGCCTCCCTATATAAGGAGGTCTTTGTATGTTGTTGAAAGGCAGACTTTTATGAATGAATTAACTTTGAGAAATCCCTCAAATCTATCAAACTTGTGCTAAGAGCTGTAGTTTGAACCAAGCCTGATACATCTTCAAGGTGTTTGATCAGTGTCTTGTCTTGTGAGTCAAGTTATATCTGTGCCTTGCTGTGGTTAACTTGCTTGCTGTTTGAGCCTAGTCTAGGGTGTTTGTGCTTTGCTGTAACACTTTAAACCTGTCTCAAAACTAGTCTTTGAGTCCCTTCTCTTGTGCCTTAATGTAGGGGAGTTTCTCTAAGTCATATCCCTTGAACTTTAGTTAATATAAATCAATCTCTCTAAAACAGCCTCCATTTCTACTTGAGTTGTTTTCACTTTAAGTGAACCTAGTCTAGCATTCATCAAAACTTGTAAACCTTAGTAGTTTACACTGCAAATTGGTTATCAGAGCTTTGGTTGAGAGTCTTAGTGAGTTCATTTCCCTAACTACATTTAAAAACACAAAAATAGCCCAATGAGTGAAGAGAGACTGGCAGGAGTAGAAGCAAAGATGGAGGACCTGGCTGGGATTGTAACCACCCTAACCAGAGCCTTGGATCAGGTAATAGGCAACCAGTTGTTTGCTGGAGGAAGAGGCAGAGGACGTGGAAGAGGCCAAGGAGGAGGCAGAGGAAGGCCACCTGATGATGAAGAGTATCCAGACTCAGATGACTCAACAAGGAGCAGGGCTTCCATTCACAGGCACATAGACAAGCATCTTAAGGTAGACATCCCTGAGTTTTCTGGTAGTCTTAATCCTGATGATTTGTTAGAATGGTTAAGAGAAGTAGAAAGGATCTTTGAGTACAAAGGATATAATGATTCTAAGTCCTTTAAAGTAGCCATCCTTAAACTGAAAGGGTATGCTTCCCTTTGGTATGAAACCATGAAAGGGTTAAGGGCTAGGGAAGGGAAAGAACCCATCAAGTCTTGGACTAAACTGAAAAAGAAACTGCTAGACAAGTTTGTTGCTAAGGATTACACCCAGGATCTGTTTATCAAATTGTCTAAGTTGAAACAAGGAGACAAACCTGTTGAATCTTATCTGAGAGAGTTTGAACAACTCACCTTACAGTGTGATATAAATGAGAAACCTGAGCAAAGGATTGCTAGGTACTTAGAGGGTCTAGATAAGAACATTGCTAACAAGGTTAGGATGCAACCTCTGTGGTCATTTGATGATGTTGTCAACTTATCTCTGAGAATTGAAAAGATAGGGAAGACTAAGCCTGTTACACCAAAACCTGTTAGGCCTTTTCAAACCAGACCTTATAGTGGGTTGAGAACCATGGATACCCCTAAGACAGCACCCCCACCTACCTTAGACAAGGGAAAGGGCATCATGGGTCAAAAGCCAAGCACTTCATTGACTGAGAACAGAATTAGGTGCTTCCAATGTCAAGGCTATGGACATTTCAGGAAGGATTGCCCTTCTAAGAAAACCTTAACTATAATGGAGGTTGAGACTTGGGAGAAAGAAGGTCTAGTTGAGTATGAGAGGGATGAGCCTGAGGTTGAAGAAGTGGTGAGTGAGGAAGAAGAGTCTAGTCAGGAGGCAATAGTGGCACTCCCTGACACAGGCCACAGCTTAGTCCTATGGAGAGTAATGCATTCACAACAGATACCTTTGGAGGAGGATCAAAGGTCCCTCATTTTCAGGAGCAGATGTACCATACAAGGGAGGGTTTGTAACCTTATTATAGATGGAGGTAGTTGTACCAATGTGGCCTCTGTTACTATGGTTGATAAGCTGAAGTTGAGCACTCAAGATCACCCTCACCCCTATAAGTTGAGGTGGCTGAGTAAGGGAGCAGAGTTTAAGGTGGATAAGCAATGTATGGTCTCTTTCTCCATTGGAAGTGTGTACAAGGATGAAGTATTATGTGATGTGGTTCCAATGGATGCCTGTCACTTGTTATTAGGAAGGCCATGGGAGTTTGATAAAAGCTCCATACACCAAGGAAGAAGCAACACCTATTCCTTCAAGCATGGGAGCAGGAAGGTGACATTAGCCCCCTTGCAACCACATCAGAAGAGCTATGGGAGTCCTAGTATGGCTGAAGATTTTAGTGGAGTCTTGTTTCTATGTGAATCAGCAATGGTCAAAGAATGTACTAAAGAGCAACCTATATTGATGCTGCTATCAAAGGAAGTTCAGGAACGGGAGTCTAAGGTAATCCCTGCAGAAGTTAAGCCCCTCATTGATCAGTTCAAGGAAGTGTTCCCAGAGGAACTTCCTGATGGCTTACCCCCTTTACGAGGAATTGAACACCAGATAGACCTTGTGCCAGGGTCTGTACTACCTAATATACCAGCCTATAGATGTGATCCTAAGGCTACACAAGAGCTGCAGAAGCAAGTTGGAGAGTTGATGAGTAAAGGGTTTGTAAGGGAGTCATTAAGCCCTTGTGCTGTGCCTGCATTGTTGGTTCCTAAGAAGGATGGGACTTGGAGGATGTGCATAGATAGCAGGGCTATCAATAACATCACAGTCAAGTACAGGTTCCCTATACCTAGACTTGATGACATGTTGGATGAGCTAAGTGGTTCAAGGTTCTTTTCTAAGATTGATTTGAGGCAAGGTTACCATCAATTGAGGATCAGGGAAGGAGATGAGTGGAAGACAGCCTTCAAAACAAAGCATGGCCTTTATGAGTGGCTTGTCATGCCCTTTGGCCTGTCAAATGCCCCAAGTACCTTCATGAGATTGATGACAGAAGTGCTTAGGCCTTGCCTAGGGAGATTTGTGGTGGTATACTTTGATGATATTCTCATCTACAGCAAGAGCAAGGATGATCATTTGAGGCATCTTGAGGCTGTGTTTGAAATACTTAAGGAGAGTAAGCTCTTTGGGAAGCTTGAGAAATGCACCTTTATGACTGAGGAGGTCAAGTTTCTAGGATATGTGGTGTCTGGTAGAGGCATTTCAGTGGATCAAGACAAGATCAGTGCAGTTCAGTCTTGGCCTATTCCTAGGAATATCACAGAAGTAAGAGGATTCCATGGCTTAGCATCCTTCTACAGAAGATTCATTAAGAATTTCAGCACCATTGCAGCACCCCTCACTGAATGCATGAAGAAGGGAGAGTTTACTTGGACTGAGAATGCTTTGCAGGCTTTCAAACACATGAAGAAACTCTTGTGCAGTGCACCTATCCTCAGGTTGCCAAACTTTAACAGCCTATTTGAGGTTGAATGTGATGCAAGTGGAGTAGGAATTGGAGCTGTCCTTATCCAAGAGAAGAAACATGTAGCTTACTTCAGTGAGAAGCTAAGTGGAGCTAAGTTGAGCTATTTTACATATGACAAAGAATTCTATGCTCTTGTCAGAGCTCTGAGGCATTGGAGTCATTACCTGAAGCCCAAGCCTTTTGTCTTACACTCTGATCATGAGGCATTGAAGTACATAGGAGGACAGCATAAGCTCAGTCATAGGCATGCTAAGTGGGTGGAGTTTCTCCAGTCATTCACCTTTTCTAGCAAATACAAAGAGGGCAAACAAAATGTGGTGGCTGATTCATTGTCTAGGAGGTACACTCTGCTATCAAACATGGAGCAAAGGGTTCTTGGCTTTGATTTCATGAAGGACATGTATCAAGAAGATCCAGACTTTGCAGAAGATTGGATAGCACAAAAAGAGGGTACAAAGACCATTGATTCACCCTACACTCTACAAAATGGATTCTTGTTCAAGGGAAACAAGCTCTGTGTTCCCAGAGGGTCTTATAGGAGTCTATTGATCAAGGAAATGCATAAAAGTGGCCTTGGAGGACACTTTGGGGTTCAGAAAAGTGTGGACATATTGCAGGATCAATTCTACTGGCCTAAGATGATGGGAGAGGTCCAAATAGTGCTCAGAAGATGTGGAGTTTGTCAAAAGGCCAAGAGTTCATTTCAAGCAGGGCCTTACACCCCCCTACATGTCCCATGTAGGCCTTGGGAAGATGTAAGCATGGATTTCATAGTAGCATTGCCTAGGACTTCAAGAGGGAAATATTCTATCATGGTGGTTGTGGATAGGTTCAGCAAGATGGCACATTTCATTGCTTGTAAGAAAACTGAGGATGTTGTGAGTGTAGCAGAGCTATACCTTAGTGAGGTGGTGAGGTTACATGGAGTTCTAAGAACTATTGTCTCTGACATAGACACAAAGTTTATGAGTCATTTCTGGAGGACATTGTGGAAGCTGCTTAACACTAGGTTGTTGTTTAGTACCTCCCATCATCCTCAAACAGATGGACAAACTGAGGTGACCAACAAGACCTTGAGAAGGATCTTGAGGTGTATAGTCAGCAGATCCCTCAAGGATTGGGACTTAAAGCTAGCTCAAGCAGAGTTCTCTTTCAATAGAGCTCCATCAGCAGCCACAGGCCACTCCCCCTTTAAAGTGGTCTATGGTACTAACCCCTTAATGCCTTTGAATTTGTCTAATGTGTGCAGGTCAGAGATCCACTACGATGCTAAGAAAAGGGTGGAACAAATGCTAAAACTCCATGAATCAGTCAGAAAACAAATTGAGAAGACCAATGATCTATACAAAAAGAATGCCATGGTTCCTAAGATCAAGAAAGACTTTGCACCAGGAGATTTAGTATGGATCAACCTAAGGAAAGAAAGGTTCCCTTCCAAGAGAAAGAATAAGCTAGAGCCAAGAGCAGATGGTCCTTTTCAAGTCATAGAGAAGATAGGTCCTAATGCCTACAGAATTGATCTACCAGGAGAGTATGCAGTGCATGGAACATTCAATGTTGGAGATCTTAGTCCCTTCTATGAAGACTCTGAGGGGGAGGAAGACACAGGCTTGAGGTCAAGCCCTTTTCAACCTGAGGAGGCTGCAGCAGGAGCTCACCCAAGGGGCCTTGATGATCTAGCAAAAACACAAGTAACAAACAAGACAAGCCTGACCCCAAGATCCCCTCAGATGGAAGCTCGAGTCACAAGGTCCAAACAGCAAGCCATGACAGGCCAAACTCAAGCCAGGCCAAGCCAAGACATTGAGGAAGATAGTCCAGGGCTCAGCAAGCCATGTCAAGCCCCAACTCAGTCCACATTTCCCACACAAGACAGAAACAATGCCATCCAGAACCAGGCAGACCCATCAGCAAACCCTGCACCAAGGAGGTACACCAGGGCATCTCAACCACCCCCACCATGGCCTACCATCAAGCCAACCCCCCAAGCTACAAGTTTGTCCAGGATAACCCCTCTTGAAGTCTAGCAAAAACACAAGTAACAAGCACCCCAAGCTAGAGTCCAGTAAACATTAAAACAGAGAAGGTACAAGTCAGATTGTGGTTTCCTTTTGCTTAAGTCAACTTGTCCTCGTCCAAGGCAGGTCTTATCTAAGTTCTAATAAGAGTAGAGAGTCCCAAGGAGCAGCAACACATCCAGGCAAAGCAACAAGACAACAAGAACAACAGATTTCCATTTCAGGAAAACTCCAAAACTGCTTTATTTGCTTTTTGTTCAGTCTGTTCTTTGTGTCTTGTGTCTGTACTTTATAGTTGTTGAGCTCGTCCTATTGTAAGGCTCTTAATTAGTGTCAGTTGTAGTAGTTTAGATCCTAAGCTGGCCCTTGGATGATCTATACATCCAATGGTTCACAAGATATCAGCCTCCCTATATAAGGAGGTCTTTGTATGTTGTTTCAAGGCAGACTTTTATGAATGAATTAACTTTGAGAAATCCCTCAAATCTATCAAACTTGTGCTAAGAGCTGTAGTTTGAACCAAGCCTGATACATCTTCAAGGTGTTTGATCAGTGTCTTGTCTTGTGAGTCAAGTTATATCTGTGCCTTGCTGTGGTTAACTTGCTTGCTGTTTGAGCCTAGTCTAGGGTGTTTGTGCTTTGCTGTAACACTTTAAACCTGTCTCAAAACTAGTCTTTGAGTCCCTTCTCTTGTGCCTTGCTGTAGGGGAGTTTCTCTAAGTCATATCCCTTGAACTTTAGTTAATATAAATCAATCTCTCTAAAACAGCCTCCATTTCTACTTGAGTTGTTTTCACTTTAAGTGAACCTAGTCTAGCATTCATCAAAACTTGTAAACCTTAGTAGTTTACACTGCACTTAGCCTTTGTCGTTTGAGCTCCTTGGGATAAAAACAATCTTCCACAAGAGTCTTGAAACGTTCCCAACCAAAGTTTGCCTCTTATGTGGCAACCGGGCTTGTGATAGTCCACCAATGGTCGGTTTTCTTCACAAGGAAGTGTGAGGCAATCCAAACTTTGTCACCCTCTTGAACTTGAAAGAGCTCGAATTGTTTCTCCATTTTTTGGAACCACTCTGAAAGCTCGGTTGTGTTTACCTCCCCACCATAGGTCTTAAGCCTTTCTCCTTGCTATTTGACTAGCAATCCAAGTGTAGCTTCCATGATGATTTTCACGCGGCACTTGAACGGAAACAGGAATGTGATTCGCATGCTCTTGTTGGTTACGAAGCACTTGAGTAAGGGCCTCCAAGATTGCGTTGTTGATAAGCGTGGTCTCACCATCTTTTCAAAACAATAATGCAATTTAGGTTATTACTTAACATTTAGCATATACAAAAAGACTACCAACTTAGGTCCTTAGTTTCTACCCTTCTCTCATTCATTATTATAGGTCAAGTAATATTTAAGATTGGGGTTTTACGCGTGTGCGTCGAGAGCGTTCAAGCTCTAATACCAACTGTGACAACCCTCGTGAAAGCAATAAAATAAACAAGCAACATGCAGCGGAAATAGGAAATTTTTAGAATTTTTTAAAGTAAAGTTCGCCAGAATTATGATAAAACAAAGTTCAAAAATAAACAACGTAGCTAAAGCCAATAAGGCGACAAGTAGCCACAAAGAGGAAACAACAAGTCCCAAATACAATAATCCCAAAAATTTAAGATTCTAAGCAACGCGTGGGTAATCATCGTGTAACGACGCTCGCTAGCTCACACTAGTCTCATCCCCATTTAGCAGCAACTCGTACTTGTTCATTCATGAAACATGAATGTCACAGTCAGTGGGGAGTAACTCAGGGTTCTCCCAGCCATATCACATTAATACGAACATAATTAAAGCATATAAACATACATAATCATACATATATATGTATCATGCCGAATACAAAGATAACATTACATATTAGAGATATAAACGAGTGAGTATCAATAGTATCATCATCATGTGACCAAGACTTAGGGAAGACACGTCTTGACAACTATATGACTACTAGTGCCTTAAATCTAACCTTTATAAATCATATACTTGAGAAGGTTAGAGACAGAACAACAATCCAATACAAGCATTTGATAATCCAATCATAAAGAGTCACCACAATGTCAAAGTCATCCAATATGTAAAGCAAACACACTCTCACGGTAAGTGAAACGCACTAGCATCTACACATAGCAAGACAAGACGACTCTAGATTCTAATCCTCCCGGTAGGACTACGATAATAATATGGTCCTAGTCTAAATATGGTCAGACTCTCGGGACAAGGCGTGTTCCCAATTCGAAATGTGGCTAAGTATAAGGATCCTCCAAATCCTCCATATTTGCGTGCGCGGTCCGATCACTTTGACCTCTTAGATTTCCTTCATGCTTTTATGTATTTTCATTTCTGTTTTTATATTCATGTAGTACTCCAATATTACTTCATGCGTGTTGAATCTTGGAATTTAGTTTTGTTTAAGATACGTTTTTAGGCTTTGGAAAACGTATCGCTATTCTGCACATGTAATGTTTACTGCTTTGAGAATGGAACTATCAAACAAGTCTCTATGAGAGGTGTTAGTCAATCAAAACCACTTCTCATCTTTAAGCTTGATATTTCTTGTCTCTTACTTTCAATAATAGTATTGCTTACTTTTATTGCTTTCTTGTGTCGGAACGTTGATAATCGTGATTAGGATTCCCGACACACACCCAGAGTCCCGAGTTGCGTGCTACTAAGCGATCCCTCACTAGCACAAGTCCCTTTGTTACTTGCATTCTTGCCTAAGAGTAGGGCAAGGGTGCACACCACGGTTCGGCAAAAGTTTCGGACCATGACACTAGGCGTGCACACATCCAAGACACGGTCAACAAAATAGAAGCCGAGTACCAGAAATCCGGTAGGGCAGATATAGAATAAGAAAACCAATCTTGGTAGGGCGGCCAACAAGAAAAGTTGTCACATAAACGTCAAGCAAGTACGCTACATGCAAAGACACCACATCGCAAGGATACAACATTTGACGGCTGGGTCAATCAACGCTAAGCGTTCGCCTCCCAACACCGTCATCATATCTCCACTAACAGATAACAGAATGTAACTCTATCGCTCCGACATAAAGTTTAACGAGTATAGAGTACAAACGGAAAATGAGAGTTCACTAGTGAATGTGTTATGGAAGTGTGGAGTAGTGGAACAAGAGACTTGGGAGACGGAAGTTTCAATGTGTGGCAAGTACCCGAGTCTATTTTATTAAGGTATCGTTCTTTTCGTTTCAAGTTTCGAGGAAGAAAAGTTTTAATATGAGGGTTGATTATAACACCCGCGATTAGACTCTTCTATTATTTAACTATTTTTATTATTATTAGTTTGTTTTAGTTTAGTCTTAAAATAGATTTTAATTTATTGGGTAGAATCTGTGTCCCTTCTGTCAATTACGAGCCCATAATCGATATTTACTCGAACTTCCATGTGGATGAGCCAACATGGGACTTGGGCCTCTTATTCTTAACCCAACCAAAGCAAACCCACTCATATCCTCACCTTTCCAACTCATTTTCAGCATACTAGACATCTTCTCCATCCATCTCTTAAACCCCAACCACCATTAAAGTTGCATAACCTCTCAAGCTTCAAACCTACACAACTCTATCGTCTCGTACTTAATTCCTCTAATTTTTAGCATATTCTTTCCCTTTCCTTATTCTCTGTCTTTTTAGGTAAGAAATATGCAAACTTTCTAGGTATCACCTACATATTAGCTCCATGAACAAGTTCTGTTCGAGGTTTTGACCACCAGAATTACACTTGACGACCAGATGCGTAATAGTAAAATCAGAAGGAGCCTGCTTATTTTCTCATCTATCTTAGACCCCAGCACCTAGCAACCGGATCCCAACATCCATCAGTTGGATCCTAGCGTCCACTTTCATCCACCAATTGGACCTCATTAACCACATGCTGGACTCAAGCATCATCCAGTTTGCCAACCAAAAAACCAGTACTCATCATCCATCAGCGTTTACCAGCAAGAATCCGCTCGAATCCATTTGTTTGAAGAGTTTGCCACTAGAAAACTACATAACGATATCTACAGAACAGCTACCAGTCCTTACTTTCAAACCAACAAAACTACCGAGAGCCAGAACAAGACTGGAGGAGGCTTTTTGTCTGCTAGTCGATCTTAACACCATAAGCATCCACCAGCAGAGGTCCACCTGGAAGCCAACATTACCTTGCTTCTAGACTAGCAGGGGCACAGAGACCTAGAAATTAGTCTGCTGGAACTACAGAGCATTGTCTAACAAGAACGAGCATATTAGAGTGCCAGAAGTCTGGAGTACAGAGCAGGGTCCAGAACTATTTAACTAGCAGACTAATATCCATTCCAGCAGAGAAATACCATCAGAGTTAGGGCTGAGCAAAAATATACGATACGGTTTTAATATACGGATATGATTATGGTATACGGTTTTAATTACACGGATTTCCGAGTACACGATACGAATTTACGGGTATATGATACGGTTTTTTAAAAACCGTATCGGGTCTGGGTCCAGGAATATCAAAACCGGGTATACAGTTTTTGACACGATTTAATTAAAAATAACAAAAAATAAGTTGTATGTGAAACTTTGGGTTTGATATGTACTATTTGTGTGAAACTTTATGGGTCAATCATAGGATGTGAAACTTGCAATGTATGTAACTACTTTGTGAGTGTCAAAGTTTTATGTGAAGCGATGAAAGTTTACATTTTGGCATCTTAAAACTAACTTTGCAAATAGTTTTGTTTCGTAATAATAGGCTTATTAGATTATATGGGCATTTTAGTAATGGGCTAA
>JAIUZE010006732.1:0-14701 GCA_022085475.1 Heliosperma pusillum
TAAGAGAGAAATGAACGACAAAGCTTTCGCTCAAAGAAGGAGAGGCCTAAGAACTAAACACTCCACTCAAATTCCAAAGTCATCATGGTCAATTTCTCGGGCATTTCTGCCAAACCCAAATTATAGCCAGATCAGTCTAAGGGCTTATCCATTTAACATCGCAAATATTGCTAATAAGCTAGTCCTCAAGAGAATGTATCTAAACTCGGGCATACCTTAACCACTTCCAATCATTAGATCCTACAAAATCCTTGACAATCACTAGGTCAAGCTACGAATCCAAATATCTAGTATCCAACTAGCATTAACTAAGGTCTATCGACAAGGGAAAATCCACAATCAAACATTCCATATGAAAGATTCCTAAATATATTCGAACATCTTTAGTCCAATCAGTTATTACACTCAAATCCACAAGCATAGATAATCATATCTAGAAAAGCATAATTACCACTAATCATAAGATGAAGGGGCTCACCATCCCAATTCTCCGATTCGAATCACTTCTAGGCTCACTATCCTAAACTTAAAGGAATTTTTCGTTTACAAACCACAATATCTCAAGAGAGATCAATTACAAATTCCAAGTCGTATATGGCCAAGGACATGGCGATGATACAACTATTCAAATCACCCAGCTCACTATAACTTAAGATGCATCGATCTTTACTTATGAAAACATTCCTCAAAATCTAGTCACCAGTCTTAATTACCAAAGTAAAGTCTCTTTTATAATCCAACATTTAGAGACATCTAATCCCCAAATGGTCTCCAAGGCAACTATTATGATAATAAAAAAAACAACTATCATTCCAATAAACTTGAACTTCGAATTAACACCACCACATCAAACTCGAAAAACTAAAGCCACCAAGAGAGGATACATCATCACTATTAGGGTCCATCCTAGAGCTTAAGTTCTATTTCCCATTATCAAATACAACATGAAATTTGCTCAAATTAAAGGCACATATTCTAGATCAAGAATCCCAAAATACATTTCATTGATCCTCTAAGCCAAACAAATGAGACATCCAATCCACTAGAGGAAATTAGATGAAGCAGCATCGAGTTAGGGAATGATAAGGAATCTCAAGGAGAACACGAGAATAATCAGGCACGAGATTACAAGAGAGGAACGCTGAAAATAACGAGGTCACAAGCAAGAGACAAAGCAGATAGTAGAGTTATGAAGATATTCGAGTAAGAAAGAAGACACGAGCATGCGATTTCTTAAAGATCAATCTTGACAACAACTTGCAAGAATGGAACTAAAAATAGATATTGGTAAGAGTAAAGGTTTAAGTTTTAATCCACAAAATTTCTCCTTTCAAACTTAGGCCGATAAGCAAAAATAATTCTATTTCTCAAACAAATTACTCTCATAAGGGACCACCTTATCACAATTCATCAAAATAAGCTACACCGAAATTCGACAAATTGATTACTTTCCAATTCATCCATCCTTTCCCATGACATGGGTTCCCAAAAGAAGAATTGCACTCAACTAATAACATTCCTTTAGCTCAAATATTTAACACAACCTCGAAGGTTTCTTTAACTGAACGATTAACAAATATTCCTCTATACTCGGTCATTTTCAACTCATATAATTTAAGGACTAAACAATATCAAAGTTCAATCACAAAATCCAACATCATCATCAATGTCCCAAAGCATGTCCATTATAGCACGCCTAATTGAATTTCATTCAAGTCTATAATCCTCAAGTAACATGGTTTAACCTACCATGACAACTTACTACTTTAAACGAGTCTCCGATACCATAAGATAATATCATATCTTGAAATCTAAGAATTATAGCCATATGCTTATCCTTCAAGCCTATACCCACAAACACACAATAGAAAACCACAAGAAGTCACTTAGCCTCAAAAGTATTTCGCACCTCAAGATATCATTCAAAGCTTCTCATTTACACTAATTAGACCTATCATAAGCATGGTCATCAAAACAATACTAAGATTCTAAGTCCAAAAGATTAAATTACTAATGGGTTAAGAAGTCCTAGCCAACTCATTCAACCTTACACCATCAAATACCATGAACTATTCACACATGAGTCATGGCAAGCATTAAGCATTAAAATCATCAAACTTATCTTACCACACTTTCCTCAAGGATACAACCACTCACCACTATGGGGTGAACTTAGACCTACACCATTTTCCTCAAATCTCAAATTCATTCTAACCAACACTAACAACCCACAAAGTTCAAAATTCTTCCGACCAAGCATAATATACCACAAACAAAAGGGTATGGTGTCCACAAAAGGTCACATGAGGAAGTTGGGGGTACAAATTGGTAAGAAGGGGGAAAGTAACAAGAGTAATTTCCAAGGGAAAAAGAAGTTAGAAGATAAAGAAGCACTTAGATTGAAGGAAGAGAGCAGGTTACATTATTGGACAAGAGAAGTCATCGATGAGGAAGAAGTACACATCAAATGGGATCGTCAATCTTCAACCTTTGACAAACGATACTCCTTCTTGCAAGCAAACGGTCCACCTCAAGATGGTAGGTACCAACAAGGGTAACATAACTCAACACAATCAACAAACAAGTTAGAACCTAACAAACCTCAAGTACACTAAAGACTACCACCTTAGGTCCTTAAGTCTACCCATCTCTCCTTCATTATTCATTGGTCAAGTTATTTACGGTTGGGGTGCACGAATGTGCGTCGGGAGCGTTATAGCTCTGATACCAATTGTGACACCTCGCGATTTCGCAGTAAAGTAAACACATAGATTTGCAGCGGAAAATACGAGATTTTAAAAACTTTAAAAGCAAAACCGCGAATGTCACTATGTTACAAAACCAAAACTTAGTTTAACAAATCGTTTATACAAATTGTATCTTAAATAAATACAAGGGACATCGATCCCTTTATAAAACACAGTTAAGATAATAAACTAATATAACTATACGCTAAGGGTGGATCGCTGTCAGAACAACGCTCGCTAGCTCACTCGCCACAACCCCATGCAAACACCAACCTGCAACATGTTCATTCATTAAAAATGAATGCCACAGTCAGTGGGGAGTAACTCAGGGTTCTCCCAGCCATATCACAACAAAACGCACATAAACAAGCATGTAATCATGTGTCATCATGCAAATATATATATCATGCCGGATGTAAGAATAACATTATGATAATAACAATATACGAGTAAATAAAACCATCATCCATCATCATAATGCAATAGAAAACTTGGGGAAGACTCCCCTTGGCAACCATATAGAACACTAAGGGCTTGCATCTCACCATTAGCGACATATGCTTGAGAAGGTTTAGGACTCGACATACAAACCAATCATAGGCATCCAAATCAATCAAGTATACAATCCATCATATGATCAAACATAAGCTTACACACTCTCACGGTAAATGACACGCACTAGTATCATGTACAATAGCAAGACAAGTCAATAGAAGTCCACGGGATAAGACGTTTCCCTGAACCGCATACGATAAGGCATTTCGTATACTCATGACCTAGACAAACATGTCCACGGGATAAAGGCGTTTCCCTGAACCCATACACGATAAACGTTTCGTATATGAAAGACTCTAATCCTCTCGGTAGGACGAAGTTAATAACGCGGTCCTAGTCTAAATCTGGCCAGACTCTCGGGACAAGGCGTGTACCCGATTCGACATGTGGCTAGGCGTGCACACATCCAAGACTCGGTCAAACACAGAAGCCGAGTACCCTAAATCCGGCAGTACGGCCAACGGCAGAGGCGGACAAAGAGATCTATAGTCAAAAGTCAAGCTAGTACGCTACATGCAATGACACCACCTCGCAAGGATACAACATTTGACGGCCGGGTCGATCAACGCATTGCGTTCACCTCATAACAACGTCGTCATATCCCCACTAAACATGCATACAAGCATCAAGGATACACCCCTATCAATCCGACATTCCAGTCTAACGAGGATAAGGTGTAGCCGGGAAATGAGAGTTCAAAGGACTCAACAAGTAGTGCTCAAATCAAACACAAAGGGTAAAACCGACTCAAGAGGGGACATATCAAAACCGTCAGAAAGCAAGTGTATAATATGTGTGAGTATCATATATTCTAAACATGAATATTTGATGTTATTACGTAAGTTTATAAGATAAACAAACCATACAAACTATTACATGAAGTCCTATCGGAAAAGAAATGAGAATAGCTACAGGGGGTGGCATTTGGAACAAGGAATCCGGTTGTGTCTTGGGCTTGCTTAAAGATTGCTAATTCGGAGTGCTAAAGAGGTAACGGTGATGGTTACTCGGTATCACGTCTTTATGTGTTTCTTATGTGTTTTACGGTAGTAATTATGATAAAGATAAGTGCTTTGTTAGTTAGTGTCAAGAACATGTTAATATTGAAATTGGGTAAAGTTGTTGTGTGTGCCTTGTTGATGATGAAATGATTTGGTACCCATGTTTATGGTTGTTTCATGCTATTCAAGTTCTTGTATGTTTATTTTGATACAATTTGTGTAAACATTGTTTAAATTAAGTTTTGGTTTTTTGTAATATATTGACATTCGTGGTTTGCTTTTAAAGTTTTTAAAATCTCGTGTTTTCCGCTGCAATCTATGTGTTTACTTTACTGCGAAATCCGCGGGGTGTCACACATTGAATGTCCCATGTACCCCATAATCTCCTGGTAAATCTATCTTGTAAGCATTAGGTCCTACCCTTTCAAGCACCTCAAAAGGACCATCAGCTCTTGGCATGAGTTTGTTTTTCCTCTTCTCTGGAAACCTTTCTTTCCTTAAGTGCAACCACACCATATCTCCTGCCTTGAACTCCCTAGCTTTCTTTGGACCTTTGGCTTTTGACTTATACATCTCATTTGTCTTCTCAATCTGTTTCTTGACTTGACTGTGAATCTGCATCATTTGTTGTACTCTTTCCTTGGCATCATAATTGACTTCTTTCCTTATCACTGGGGCTAGGTCTGTTGGCATTAGAGGATTAGCACCATAAACAACTTCAAAAGGGGTCTTACCTGTGCTGTGTGATGGAGCTCTATTGAATGCAAACTCAGCCTGTGACAGTTTGATATCCCAATCCTTTAATGACTTAGCAATGATACATCTCAAGATCCTTCCTAGAGTTTTGTTAGTAACCTCTGTCTGTCCATCTGTTTGAGGGTGGTATGCTGTGCTGAAGAGTAACTTTGTCCCTAAGAGTCTCCAGAGTGACCTCGAGAAGTGGCTCATGAACTTAGTGTCTCTGTCAGACACAATGCTCCTTGGCACCCCATGCAGCTTTACTATTTCCTTGAAGTAGAGTTCAGCTACTCCCATGGCATCTTCTGTCTTCTTGCAAGCAACAAAATGGGCCATTTTGCTGAACCTGTCCACTACCACCATGACTGAGTCTTTGCCCCTTTGTGTCCTAGGCAGTGCCACTATGAAGTCCATGTTGATGTCCTCCCATGGTTTGTTTGGTACAGGTAGAGGGGTGTAGGGACCTGATTGGAACTGGGACTTGGCTAATTGACAGGGTTTGCACCTCTTGATAGTATCCTGCACATCACCCAGCCTTTTGGGCAAGTAGAACTGCTCATGTAATATCTCATAGGTCTTTTGTACTCCAAAGTGCCCTGCAAGCCCATTGCAATGGACCTCCTTGACTAGTAACCCTCTGTAAGGACCTCTAGGTATGCATAGTTTGTTTCCTTGGAAGAGGAACCCATTCTGTGTCAAGTATTTACTTCCCTTCTTGAGCTTTCCTTCTGAATACACCTCCCATTCCTCCTTGAAGTCTGGATCTTCTATGTAGAGTTCCTTCATGAACTCAAAGCCTAGGACCCTTTGCTCCATGAATGACAACATCACAGATCTCCTAGAAAGAGCATCAGCCACTACATTGTTCTTTCCTTCTATGTACTTGCTTGAAAAGGAGAAGGATTGCAGAAATTCCACCCACTTGGCATGCCTGGGGTTAAGTTTGTGTTGGCCATTGATGAACTTCAAGGCCTCATGGTCTGAATGTAGCACAAAAGGCTTAGGTTTTAGGTAATGCCTCCAATGATTCAGGGCTCTCACTATGGCATAAAACTCTTTGTCATAGGTAGAGTAATTCAACCTAGCCCCACTTAACTTCTCACTTAAATAAGCTATGGGCCTCTTCTCTTGAACCAGTACTGCCCCAACTCCTAACCCACTTGCATCACACTCCACTTCAAACAGCTTGTTAAAGTCAGTTAAGCCTAGTATAGGGGATCTGCACAACAGATCCTTAATGGTATTGAAGGACTTCTCTGCCTTTTCTCCCCAAGTGAACTCCCCTTTCTTCATACATTCTGTGAAGGGAGCCATGATAGAGCTGAACCCCTGAATGAACCTTCTATAGAAGGATGCCAACCCATGAAAACTCCTGACCTCAGTTACTGTCTTGGGGGTGGGCCAATCCCTGATTGCCTTAACCTTCTCAGGGTTAACAGCTACCCCATCCTTTGAGATAATGAACCCAAGGAAATGAACCTCAGGTTGCATGAAAGTGCACTTCTCTAGCTTACCATATAACTTATTCTCTCTAAGAACCTCACAAAGTAAATTCAGCTGTTGTAGGTGTTCCTTCTTGCTTGAACTGTAGACTAGAATGTCATCAAAGTATACCACAATGAATTTTCCCAAGTAAGGCCTTAATACTTCTGTCATGAGCCTCATGAAAGTGCTAGGGGCATTGGAGAGCCCAAATGGCATCACTAACCATTCATACAGCCCATGCTTGGTCTTGAAAGCAGTCTTCCACTCATCTCCAGCTCTAATCCTTACTTGATGATACCCTTGCCTTAGATCAATCTTAGTGAACACTTGAGCCTCACTGAGTTCATCCAGAATGTCATTGAGTCTAGGTATAGGGAACCTATACTTAATGGTGATATTGTTAATTGCTCTGCTATCTTTACACATCCTCCAAGTTCCATCTGCAGTGATATTATAGGGGTGTGTTAGGAATTGGACCCTAGACTCCTATCTAGCACTGGATATGGATGTTACTCAACTCCCACAGCTCAACACAGGGAATCAAACAACAAACTAGACTAGTTAAGGCTCCTTACCACAGCCAAGCACAGGTAAGCAGACTTGAACTAAACAACAAGCAAAACACCCCACAGTCTATGCACAGGGATATCTAACTTGCCACAGACTTAGATCAACAACCACAGCCTAGCACAGGATGTTATCAGGCCTGACTTTCAACTAAGACAAAGCACAAGTTGGAAAGATTTTGGAAATGAGAACAATGCTCAAGTTTTTTTCATTCAATAATCAACTGCCTTATACAAAAGAGCATGGGTCCTTATATAGGCCTCAATGCTTGATCTAATACAACCCTAGAATAACATCTAAGGGCCAGGATTAATCTACATAAACGTGACAAGTTACTGGCTACAATTTCAGACTGAAACTACAAAAGAAAACTGAAAACAGACAATTGCAGACACATGACAGTGACATGCTCCAGGTTGTGCTTTGTTGCTTGGTGTTGGCTTGAAGCTTGTGGACGAAGCTCATTAATACTCATTGACCTTCTTCTGCAATAGTTCTAATAGTAGGGAAGACAAGGAAAGACTTTTGGAGATGGTCTTTCAGTTTTTAGCTAGAAATGGAAAGACTGCTTTATGCTTTATGCTTTAGGTAGGCTGTTTTGATTTGGATTTTTAGGGTAGTTGTGTTGTGTTTTGGAACTGGTTCCCTAGGACTTTTTTGGACCTAGGTGGGTAAGGTTTTAGCTGGGCTTGGTGGTAGCTGGTGGTTTGAAGTGTGGTGGTAGTTATGGCTTCCCCAAGTGGCTGTTGTAGGCTGTTTTTGTGATTTTGTGGTTGGGTGTTGGTGGGCTTGTCTTTGGCTTGCTTGGCTCGTGTCCTGGCTCGTGTCCTGGCTCGTGTCCTGGCCAACATGGCTCAGCTTGCAGCTCCCCCCTTTTGTTACCCATCCCTTGCCCCCAGATTGACCCTTGGATACCCATGTAGACCTCCCCTTGGTTGCCAATGCTCACCCCTTGATCCCCCTTGGCCTGCCCCTGTCCCTAGTGTTGAATTCTGCCCTGCCCTGTGCCCCAGCTCCTGCTGCATCCTCCCCTGGTTGAATTGGGCTTGTCCTCAAGCCTGTAGCCTCCTCATCTCCAGAATCCCCATAGTATGGACTGAGATCCCCTACATTGAAAGTGCCATGAACCCCATAGTCTCCTGGTAGATCAACCTTGTATGCATTAGGACCAACACTTTCTATGATTTCAAATGGACCATCAGCTCTAGGCATGAGTTTGTTCTTCCTCCTAGCTGGGAACCTCTCCTTCCTCAAGTGGAGCCACACTAAATCCCCTGGCACAAACTCCTTCTTGGACCTAGGAACCTTGGACTGTTTCTTGTACCTCTCATTTGCCCTTTCTATTTGCTTTCTGACTGACTCATGAAGCTTCACCATCTGCTCAACCCTCCTCTTTGCATCAAAGTTCACTTCCTCCCTTGGTATGTTAGCTAATTCCAGTGGCATAAGTGGATTAATCCCATAGACAACCTCAAATGGACTGTGACCTGTGGCAGATGAGGGTGCTCTGTTGAAAGCAAACTCAGCATGAGCTAGCTTCAAGTCCCAATCCTTCAATGACTTGCTTACCAGACACCTCAAGATCCTCCCTAGAGTCTTGTTTGTGACCTCAGTTTGGCCATCAGTCTGAGGGTGGTGAGAGGTGCTGAACAAAAGCCTGGTCTTCAAGAGCCTCCATAGTGTTTTCCAGAAGTAACTCATGAACTTAACATCCCTGTCTGAGACTATTGACTTAGGAACCCCATGTAGTCTCACAATCTCCTTCAAGTATAGCTCAGCAACACTTGCAGCATCCTCAGTCTTCTTGCAAGCCACAAAGTGAGCCATCTTGCTAAACCTGTCAACAACAACCATTACAGAATCCTTACCTCTTTGTGTCCTAGGTAGTGCAACAATAAAGTCCATGCTCACATCCTCCCAAGGTTTGTTTGGCACTGGTAGTGGAGTGTAAGGTCCAGTCTGGAAAGAACTCTTGGCTTGTTGACATGTGGAGCACCTCCTGAGGACAACCTGAACATCCCCTATCATCCTGGGCCAGTAGAATTGATCCTGCAGTATTTCAAGTGTCTTTTGAACCCCAAAGTGTCCCCCTAGTCCTCCTGAGTGTACTTCCCTGATGAGTAGATCCCTGTAAGAACCCCTTGGGATGCATAGCTTGTTTCCTTGGAACAAGAACCCCTCCTGCAGCATGTACTTCCCCCCTTGAGTCCTTCCTCCTCCAGTTTGTGTGATCCATTCCTCAGCAAAGTCAGGGTCCTCCTTGTACAATTCTTTCAGAAATTCAAACCCCAACACCCTTTGCTCCATGACTGCTAACAAAGAATGCCTCCTTGACAGTGCATCTGCCACAACATTCTGTTTCCCCTCCTTATACTTACTAGAGAATGTAAAGGATTGTAGAAACTCTACCCACTTGGCATGCCTGTGATTCAGCTTGTGTTGGCCACTGATATACTTCAATGCCTCATGATCTGAGTGCAGAACAAAAGGCTTTGGCTTCAAGTAGTGCCCCCAATGCATGACTGCTCTGATGATGGCATAGAATTCCTTATCATAAGTGGAGTACTTGAGCTTGGCACCATTCAGTTTCTCACTGAAATAAGCAACTGGCTTTTGCCCTTGTATCAACACTGCCCCAATGCCAACCCCACTAGCATCACATTCCACCTCAAACAGCTGATCAAAGTCAGGTAGTTTAAGGATTGGAGTCTCACACATCAATCTCTTGATCCTCTCAAAGGATTGTTGGGCCTCCTCAGTCCACTGGAACTCCCCTTTCTTCAAGCACTCAGTGATGGGTGCTACAACTGAACTGAAGTTCTTGATGAACCTCCTATAGAATGAAGCCAACCCATGGAACCCCCTTACCTCAGTGATGGTTTTAGGTGTAGGCCATGTTTGAATGGCTGCAACCTTCTCCTGATCAACTGAGATTCCTCTTCCTGACACAATGTACCCTAGAAATGCAACCTCCTCAACCATGAAGGTACACTTCTCTAGCTTCCCATACAGCTTCTGCTCCTTTAAGATCCCAAAGATTGTTTCAAGGTGCCTGAGATGTTCCCCTCTGCTGCTACTATACACTAGGATGTCATCAAAGTAAACCACAGCAAACCTGCCCAAACAAGGCCTCAACACTTCTGTCATAAGTCTCATGAAGGTGCTTGGTGCATTGGATAGTCCAAATGGCATGACAAGCCATTCATACAGACCATGTTTTGTCTTGAATGCAGTCTTCCATTCATCCCCCTCTCTGAGCCTCACCTGATGGTAACCCTGCCTTAGATCAATCTTAGAAAAGACCTGAGCTCCACTTAGCTCATCAAGCATGTCATCTAGCCTTGGAATGGGGAACCTATACTTGACTGTAATGTTGTTGATTGCCCTGCTGTCAGTGCACATCCTCCAGGTGCCATCCTTCTTGGGCACTAGTAGAGCAGGTACAGCACAAGGGCTTAGGGACTCCCTCACAAACCCTTTGCTCATAAGCTCCTCAATCTGCTTCTGCAACTCCTTGGTGGCAGTTGGGTCACTCCTGTAGGCTGGCCTATTTGGCAGCACAGAACCTGGGACCAAATCAATGTGGTGCTCAATCCCTCTTAGGGGTGGTAGTCCATCTGGTAACTCTCTTGGAAAGACCTCCTTGTATCTCAAGATCAAAGGTTCAACCTCTGCTGGCAACTTGGAACCTTCCCCTTCTGTTACTTCCTTAGATAGCAAGATGATCACAGGTTGTTCTTGCTTCATCTCCTTGATCATAGCTGCCTCTGATAAAAACAACACCCCATTGACCTCCTCTGGCACATTGGGACTCCCATAATTCCTCTGGTTGGGTGGTAGAGGTGTCAAAGTTACCTTCTTTCCCCCATGCCTGAAGCTATAGGTGTTATCCCTACCCTGATGAGTGGTGTTCCTATCAAACTCCCAAGGCCTCCCTAGTAGTAGGTGACAGGCATCCATTGGTACTACATCACACAATACCTCATCTTGGTATACCTTCCCAATAGAGAATGGGCACCAGGCATTGCCTATCAACCCTCACCTCAGCCCCCTTGTTAAGCCATCTCAGTTTATAGGGGTGTGGATGCTCTTGAGTAATCAGACTTAGCTTGTTCACTAGGGTGATGGAAGCCACATTGGTACAACTCCCCCCATCAATGATCAAGTTGCATACCCTCTCTTGAATGGTGCACCTGCTTCTGAATATCAAAGACCTCTGGTCATCCTCCAATGGAGTATGTTGAGAGTGCATGACCCTCCATAGGACCAAGTTATGGCCTGTGTCAGGATGAGCCATGACCAAGTCCTGCATTGGTTCCTCCTCAGCTGTCACTACCTCTAACACCATGCTGTCATCAACCTCATACTCAACTAATCCCTCCTTCTCCCACTCTTCTACCTCCATAAGTGTCATGGTTCTCTTAGAAGGACAATCCTTCCTAAAGTGGCCATAACCTTGGCATTGGAAACATCTGATTTTGTTCTCAGTTGGGGTGGGGTTGGGTTTAGAGTTCACAACTCCCTTTCCTTTGTCTGTGGTTGACTGGCTGGTTGTTTTAGGGGTCTCTCCCATCCTAATACCACTGTAAGGTTTGTATGCAGGTCTAGTAACAGGCTTAGGTAGAGTTGGTTTGGTTTTCCCCATTTTTTCAACCCTTAAAGCTAGGTTGACAACATCATCATAGGACCACAAAGGTTGCATCCTTACTCTGGCAGCAATGCTCCTATCTAGACCCTCTAAGAATCTGGCAATCCTTTGCTCAGGTTTCTCATTGACCTCACACTGGAGAGTCAATTGCTCAAAGTCTCTTAGGTATGCCTCTACAGACCTCTCTTCTTGTTTCAGTTTGGATAGTTTAATGAACAGATCTTGGGTGTAGTCTTTAGTGACAAATTTGTTTAGCATCTTCTTTTTCAGTTTTGACCAAGACCTAAGAGGTTCCTTACCCTCCTTAATCCTTTGGTGCTTTAAGTTGTCAAACCATAGGGATGCATACCCTTTCAATCTTAGCACAGCAACTTTAAAAGACTTAATATCAGAGTAACTTTTGTATTCAAATACCTTCTCAACATCCCTAATCCATTCTAATAGATCATCAGGGTTTAAACTACCAGAGAATTCAGGAATTTCTACCTTGAGATGCTTGTCAGTGTGCTCTGGAATCTCCTCATAAGTTCTGTTGCTTTCTCCTGAGTCTGACCCTTCTTCCTCTTGCAGGGGCTGTCCTCTTCCCATGCCCATGTAGCCACGACCTCTGCCTCTGCCTCTAGGGGGTGGTCTTCCCCTCAGTGGAGGAGCAATGTTCTCCATGACAGTGTTCAAGGCAGCCAGCACTACATTTACAGTGCCTGCTAGCTGATCCACCTTGCCTTCAATACCTGCAAGCCTCTCTTCACTCATTGGGTTATTTTTTGTGTTTTTGTTGTAGTTTGGATAACAATGGCCTCACAACCAAAGCTCTGATGCCAGAATTGCAGTGATATTATAGGGGTGTGTTAGGAATTGGACCCTAGACTCCTATCTAGCACTGGATATGGATGTTACTCAACTCCCACAGCTCAACACAGGGAATCAAACAACAAACTAGACTAGCTAAGACTCCTTACCACAGCCAAGCACAGGTAAGCAGGCTTGAACTAAACAACAAGCAAACACCCCACAGTCTATGCACAGGGATATCTAACTTGCCACAGACTTAGATCAACAACCACAGCCTAGCACAGGATGTTATCAGGCCTGACTTTCAACTAAGACAAAGCACAAGTTGGAAAGATTTTGGAAATGAGAACAATGCTCAAGTTTTTTCATTCAATAATCAACTGCCTTATACAAAAGAGCATGGGTCCTTATATAGGCCTCAATGCTTGATCTAATACAACCCTAGAATAACATCTAAGGGCCAGGATTAATCTACATAAACGTGACAAGTTACTGGCTACAATTTCAGATTGAAAATACAAAAGAAAACTGAAAACAGACAATTGCAGACATATGACAGTGACATGCTCCAGGTTGTGCTTTGTTGCTTGGTGTTGGCTTGAAGCTTGTGGACGAAGCTCATTAATACTCATTGACCTTCTTCTGCAGTAGTTCTAATAGTAGGGAAGACAAGGAAAGACTTTTGGAGATAGTCTTTCAGTTTTTAGCTAGAAATGGAAAGACTGCTTTATGCTTTATGCTTTGGGTAGGCTGTTTTGATTTGGATTTTTAGGGTAGTTGTGTTGTGTTTTGGAACTGGTTCCCTAGGACTTTTTTGGACCTAGGTGGGTAAGGTTTTAGCTGGGCTTGGTGGTAGCTGGTGGTTTGAAGTGTGGTGGTAGTTATGGCTTCCCCAAGTGGCTGTTGTAGGCTGTTTTTGTGATTTTGTGGTTGGGTGTGGGTAGGCTTGTCTTTGGTTAGCTTGGCTCGTGTCTTGGCTCGTGTCCTGGCTCGTGTCCTGGCCAACATTGCTCAGCTTGCAGCTTCCCCATTTGTTACCCATCCCTTGCCCCCAGATTGACCCTTGGATACCCATGTAGACCTCCCCTTGGTTACCAATGCTCACCCCTTGATCCCCCTTGGCCTGCCCCTTGTCCCTAGTGTTGAATTCTGCCCTGCCCTGTACCCCAGCTCCTCTCGCTGCAACAGCACATGGGCAAGATAACTCCCTGACATACCCTTTGCTAAGCAGCTCTCCCACCTGAGATTGCAGCTCTTGTGTTGCCCTGGGGTCACTTCTATAAGCTGGCTTGTTTGGAAGGCCAGCCCCAGGCACCAGATCAATGTGGTGCTCAATTCCCCTTAGTGGGGGTAACCCACTAGATAGTTCAGCAGGGAAAACATCCTCATAGACTTTCAGCAAGGCTTGTACCTTTTTAGGCACCTGGTTAGAACCTTCCCCTACCTCCTTGGTGAGGAGGACATAGACTGGCCTGAGATCATTTAACTCTTGCTCCATTTCTGATTCACTCAACAGCAGAACTTCCTTAGCAGCTTCACTTAAGAGTGGAGGGTTCCCTTTCAGGATAAGGGGTAAAGGAGCTAAGATGATTTTCTTCTTCCCAAACCTGAAAGAGTAAGTGTTGTCCCTTCCCTGATGGACAACATCCCTATCAAACTCCCAAGGCCTCCCCAATAGAAGGTGACAAGCATCCATGGGCAATACATCACACAAGGCCTCATCAGCATATCCCTTACTAATAGAAAATGGAACAACACACTGTTGATCTACCTTAACTTCAGCCCCCTTGTTCAGCCACCTAAGCTTGTAAGGCTGAGGGTGGTCTTTGGTGGGCAATGTTAGTTTATCCACCAGTGTTTTAGAAGCTACATTGGTGCAGCTACCTCTATCCACAATCAGATTACACACCCTCCCTTTTATGGTGCACCTAGTTCTAAAGATCTGGTGTCTCTGATCTTCTTCTAAGGGGTTGGGGTTGTGTGTGCATTACCCTCCATGTCACTAGACTTAACCCAGCATCAGGCTCTACCAACTCCTCACTAGCCTCTATCTTAGGCTCTTCCATCTCATCATCACAGACCAACACCTCATCATCTCCCCAATGAATTACTTCTAGGGTGCTCAGAGCTCTTTTAGATGGACATTCTCTAGCAAAATGTCCATATCC